>CM039139.1:27244634-27367029 GCA_022036555.1 Microstegium vimineum | reverse complement strand
CTTTTATTTTTCTTTTTAAAAAAAAGAGTGCACCGTATGCATTTCCATCGCCTTCACTCCCACCATCTCAGCACCGGTTCTAGTTGAATGATTCTATTGCTCCTGCAGGAGCGTCACGCGATTCTCCTGAAAAGATTTTTCATTTTCCCCTCCAACGATCTTACAGAGTATATAATTTAGTGTAAGAGCATCTTTAATATATCTATATCTATATCATTTTTCATTCTTCTCTAAGTCCTTATTTAGAGAGCTGCTTAAATAAAAATTGCTATCTGTATCTCTTCACCCTCCAACATTTTCTCCACATTTTGGAGAGTCGACTCCGCTCTCCGTTTCGAAATAGCGAGAAATCGGGAATAGAATAAATCAATATTTGCATATCTAATTAAAGAATCTATTGGAATGATTTTTTTTTTCACGATCGGGTCGTTACCCGTATTTCATTAAGGAGGGGTAAACAACAATACAGAGTTCAAGCTTGATGCCGAGAGGACATCCAGCACCGTAGCCCTATCTACTAGATCCTTAAGAATTTGCTTATACAGGAAACTGATTTTGCAACAATAGATCGACGACCACCTCCAGATGTCTGAATCCAGCCTCAGCCCAAACGCTGGCCTCCTGGCGCACCCGTTGGAGAAGAAGCAGCATGTTTGAAGACGACCGTCCGAAGGTCCTGTCGTTCCGCTCCTTCCAGATGATCCAAGAGATCAACAACAAGCAAGCAATCGAAGATCGGGCGCGCCTTGGGATCAATGGCTGAGCGCCTTCGAATCCACCAATCAGCAAGGCAGCCATCGGAGTCATTGGCATCGTCAAACTGAGGCGCCAAAAACTGAAGGCCCGCCAGTTCAAGTACACGACACCACAGGTCTCGCGTAACCACACAAGCAAGAAAAAGGTGTTGGTGAGTTTCAGGAGCTTGGTTGCATAGGATGCAAGAGTCGGAGTCGTGTAAGCCATGCCGATGACGACGCGCCGTTGTCCAGAGACGGTCGTGAAGGGCCAACCAGTAGAAGAACTTAACGCGAGCGGGCACTTTAGTCGCCCACAACTTCTTGGCCCCCAAAAGAGCCGAGGATCCCTGGAAGAAAGCCCGGTAGGCCAAGGAGGAAGAATAGTTACCGTCGGTCGTCCATCGCCAACGGAATTGGTCGCGGCGATCGTCCGTCAGCTCGACTTCGCGCACCAGATGCCATACCTTAATGTACTAGCAAAGAACCTGAACCGTTCTAGCCCCCACAATGTCGGCGACCCAGACATTCCCAGTGAGCGCAGATCGGACCGAGCGCATCCTTCCAACTCGCGACACATCACCGTAGAGCTCTGGCGAAAAAAAAACAAAGTCGCCCAACCGGCAACTAGGCAACCAGGAGTCAGACCTGAATTTAGCATCAGTTCCATCATGGAATGATGAACATCTCCAACAATTTGTTATTTCTCACTTGCCAAATCTTGTGTTTTAGCAAGTTGCTATAATAATTTACCAAGTTGTAAAGAGGTCATCTCCAACAATTTGTTATTTCTCACTTGCCAAACTAAAAAAAGAAGATTAAAAAGGAAGGAAACTTGCATGCGGGAAACCGAGAGGATGGCAACCCGATGCACGCTAACAAAAATGACAAACCGATGCAATCTTTTGACAAACGTGTAGAATTGACAAGGTGTTGACACAAAAAGCGTCAGGATCTGCGAACACCTCGGGCTATTACCCGAATTCGATATCCGAGGCCGTGCCAGTCGATTTGACCAGTTAATCGACAAGGACGGTAATTAGAACAAGATTCAATCAAGACAACGGCGATGCGTCCGGATGCCAAGATTGAGACTAGAACAGGATAACTAGAGCAGAGCTGAACGAGACAACAGCGATGCGCCCGGATGTCAAAGCTCAGAGGTACTCCCACGCGGAACTTACAAGGATTTGACGGAGATCAAGATGATGCAGCCCGTCGAAGCTTGAAGAACTCGTAGATAAACTAAGACTAATGCAATAAAGGGTAAATTGCGATAAAAGTAGAATAAGAGTAAATTGATTTGTTTTTTATATGATTGATATTTGTTACACGCAGCCCTTGGGCACATATTTATACTCCCGCATGGAGAGTTGTACAGAGACACGACTTGTACTTTCCCAAAACAAAACTCCTAACTTAAAGGAAACTGACTCGCGCAGGAGTCGGATCCGAATATCAATATTATTTTTCCTAAACAAACACGCCTATTTTAAAGGAAAACAAATGACTCGTGCAAGAGTCGGACTCAAACTATCATAATAATACTGGTATAAAATCTCCAGTTTCCTTATATCTTCGCTCCGATGAAAACTTTCCATCGGCAGACTGCTTCAATCCGCGACTTTCTTTTTTTAGCATCAATTATCCCTTGCTGACATCAACCGCTAAGTCACCCTATGCCCATCGGCACTCCCTGCCCATCGGCATCGGCATCGGCAATACTTTCCGATCGACAACCTTGTACTGACAACCTTCTATCGGCATCGGCAACGTCTCCTCATCGGCAATCGGCATCAGCAACTTTACAACTCGGACGACTTGGCTTCACCAATTAACCCTTGTCGGCAAGAATCATTTCAGCCTCCATCGGCAACAACTTATCTTTCCTGCAGCATTCTTTCTCATCGGTAAATTCAACTGATAACTTTCCGATGTCGATAGAAAACAACCACAAGTCTTAATTCATTTGACACGTGCCGAAAAATGGTGTCAACACATGCCCCCCAATTTCGGAGTGTAAAATATTTTACGCGCCGAAATTCTCTCTACTGTAGCCGTTACTTCCGAGATAACCGCACAACTTCCTCGATCTCCGCGCGCAGAACTGCAATTTATTAATAAAATTCCTTGATTATAGCACAAACAGTTGCAAATCCAATTATATCTCCTTGATCATCGTGCACATCCACTGCAGGCCTCTCCGCATTCCTGTACAGTACGAGCAGAAATTCCAAAACACCCCTGACCTGGGTCTATAAAAGTTACCACGATCCAACTCACTCTTTACCCTAGGCCCACTTTCACTTTTCACCTGCCTTCGTCTTCAACCTCCGGCAGCTTCAACCTCGGCGGCGACTCCGAAGAACTGCACCGTGAGCCCAAGCAACAGTACTTCCCTCAGGCAGAAAACAAATTGCAAGAACTCCCCAAGCTCCAATGGCGATCCAAGTCGACATCCCCAAGGTAAAATCCATTTCTTCCTCATCCCATCCTCTACCAATTCCCTTTCTGTATAAATTTTGCAATTTTTCCCCTTTCTTTCTCTGATTCTTCCTTTATTTTCCGAAACCTAGGAACTGTACAACAAAGTAGTGATCTCCCTTGAGCAGTCCAACTTCAACTGCCTAGGCCCAATGGGCAATCCTGATCCTAGTTACACGATCAACGCGGAAACCAACCGTATTCCTTTTAGATCTGAATGCTTCAGTTTAGGGTTATGGAAGGACGCCTTCCGTTCATGGCCCAAGCCCACCAAAGGGTGGAAGAACTGATACCTTAGGGTCGTTATAATACAACAAGTTTACTGGTCAGAGCGCAATCTGGATCAGTGCATCAGGCTCTCCATTGCCGATATGGAGAAAAACGAAAACATGCTGATAGCGGCCTCCTACTTCTGGTCTGACACCATGAATGCCATCCTATTCAGACATGGACCAGCCACTCCTACACTTGTCGATGTGCACATGCTGACCGGCCTTGATGTTTCTTCCGATGATGTCTTAACTTTATTTCATCGGAAAGCTGAACATAGAGTGAATACACGGAACATCGGCGGCTGGACCGGTTACATCCAAGAGCACCAAAAGACTGGATCGGTAGGCCAAAGGGAGCATGCCACCTTTCTGAACATGTGGCTAGAGAAATTTATCTTCTGTGGCAAAACTGTTGGACCGACCACCATGTACCTTCCAGGAGCAGAGCTCTTAGCCGATAGAACAAGACTTCCTCTCGGCCGATATCTTCTTGGATCGGTATATCGCCTTCTACACCAAGTATCCAAGAAGTTACTGCTAGGCGAGCCCATCGGCAACCTCGGGGGTCCCTGGTGGTTCATCAACATGTGGTTGAACACACACATGTACAAAGTCCTTCAATTTGACTTATTCACCCACCAATTCCCAAGAGACATATCGGAAAATTATACATTCAATGATGATGAATCGGCAACTCGTCCTCCACTCAACTTCGGAGAAGCCATCATAGTGCTACCAGGAACCGATGCCGATGCAGAGTAGTTCGACATGTTTTTCCAGAAGTTTTACAATGGAATTCCTGCTTCAGAACGGCTCTGGTGGCCATACATTGACGAGGACAACCGATTTCCGTTGTTGTTCAACCTTACCGATGGGAATGTGCCTCAAAATCAAATAATCATGAAGACCAGTATTGTTCCCCGAGCTATCCCGGTCAATATTTTCAGAACCGGGAAGAATGCCCCTCCATCCTTCGAGTTCTACTACCCATCGGCAGCGGCGAGACAACTGGCATTTGACCAACTGCCGATCAAGCTCTGCTACTCCAAGGTGACAAAACCAAGGCAAACCATCTCCAGTGCCATAGACTGGAACAAAATCGTCAATCTTCCTCCTAATGTCGATCCGTCAGATATTGACTTATCCTCCTGGGCACCAACATCCTTCATCATGAATGAATACAAATTTTGGTGGCAAGAATGGAGATATCAACTATTTGCCAAGTCATCACACTACTATCGGAATATAATTGACGCCAATCACATCATTCCCGATGATGCACTAAGTTTTTCATTCCGATGCATTCCTCATTACTTTATTCTTATCATCGGCATCTAACTTCCTTATACTTAACAGGTTGACGATCCGATTCCCAAGATGAGCAGGAGTGGCAAGCCTTTTAATCTTCGAATGATGAACCCCATATCACTCATCGACAATAATGCCCCCACACTATCTGCCTTCACCCCCCAGAAGGTACCTAAATCAACGCCTGTAAAAACCAAGGCTACATCGGCTGCTGCTGCTGCCTTGACACGGGTTTTTGCAGTAAATCTTATCTTTACTTATACCGATCACATACTGCTTCATCGACAACAGTTTACTTTGTATAACTTGCACTAAACTTTTTCAGGCAATGAGGTCATCGGCAACTGCTCCAAGCACACAAGCATCTCCAAGTCCTGCTGTCGATGCCCCCAGGCTTCGCAACAAAAACGGGCTGGTTCGCCTACCGCTGCGCCAAAGTGGAAACGCCTGAGGCAAGCTACCCCAGCTGTATCACCAACCGCTGTCGATGCACCAACAGCAGAACAACCGTCGGCATCTGCTCCTGAACAGCCAATGGAAGAAACTCCGATCCAGAAAGCAACGCCGCCACCGCAGGAACCAACAACAGCATCGGTATCGGCACCAGTGCCTACACCAGATGAGAATCCTGACTAGGGGACGACACCACCACCACAAGAACCGATCACAACGGCAGAGACATCATCATCAACAACACCAACAACATCAACCGCTTCTCCAACCGAAGCGTGTTCATCGGCAACTGCTGCCGATCTCCAGGATGAAGCTGTACCAACTGACATGCCAAGTCCCAGGCAAGAAGTCCGCTTCAACATGGTAAGTTGGCTATTTAAAATTTTGCAATATAACCTCACGATCGGCACGTCTTAACTTCTTCTTTCTCAGGCCCAAGACTCCCCAGACAGCTTGTTCTCTTTCGGCGTCAACCTCCAGGACGAGGATGAGAACCAAGAAGCCTTCGCTCCAGCAGATAGCCTATTCTCCTTCGCCGTCAATCCTCCCGATGAAGACGAAGAAGAAAGCTCTGCTCCAACTTTATCGGCAGAGGTCAAACTCAAGCTTGAAGCACTGCTTTCTCTACTGCAACAAGACACAACCCAGCTTGTCCAAGATTCTACTACAGCAAAGATAGCGTTCAAGAACATCCAAGGCTACCTCTCTGTCGATACAGAGGAGATCCTCTTCCAGGCAGCATTCCTTGAGAGCCGCCAACTCCAATACCGACGGATCTCATGCCGCATTGCCGATAGGAACGCCCAGTCCAAGCTTGCAGAGAAAATGCTCAAGTTCAAACAGATTGCCGATGAAAAGCACAAGAGCATCAGCCAAGTAGAAGCTTCTGGCGCCGACCTTGAGCAAGAGATCGTTCAACTATCGGCAAGGAAAGAAGAGCTGCAGGCTGAATTAAGAAAGGTTGAAGAAGCTTTGAACATAGCTAACCAAAAGAAAGCTCAGCTGCTCGATACCGTCAAAGCTCTTCGACAAGAAAGGGATACAAACGCTCGACAAGCCATTGCACTGAAAAAGAAAATCAAGCCGATGGAGGGATCTGTCGACGCCGATGCCAAGGAGATGGAGGAGATAGAGCAAATTCGGCTGCGTGCGATATCAGTCATCCAATCCTTGTTGTAACTTATTCATTGTATCGGCAAATGTAACATTGATACTTAATTTTGCTCTGCAATATAATGTCAGTACGCTTTTACCGATGTATTATAATTTTCTCTTTCATCGGCATTCAAACGAGCACGCTATGCGTCTACCCAAATACTAGGGTAATATTTCTTTAAGTATTTACCGTTGATTGCTCTAAAGAATGCAACTCCTTCAAGAGTTTCTAGAATATAAGCATTGCCAGGAGCAGACTGTTTTATCCGATAAGGACCTTCCCAATTAGGAGACCATTTTCCAAACTTAGAACTCTTAGTCCCAATCGGTAAAATCAACTTCCATACCAGATCACCATCGGCAAACTCCTTTACCTTGACCTTTTTGTCATACCATCTGGCAACCCTTTTCTTATTCTCTTCAATGCTGATTAGAGCCCTCAACTGATGACCTGCTAAATCTTCTAACTCATCTTTCATAAGAGTAGCATAATCATCGGTCGTCAACTGATCTTGAAAAGATAAACGTCTAGAACCAGTTTTAATTTCCCAAGGCTGGACAACATCGTGTCCATAGACCAACTGATACGGCAAAACTTTGGTAGCACCATGACAAGCCATCCGATACGACCATAGGGCTTCATTCAACACCACATGCCACCTTCTAGGGTTCTCTTCAATTTTGCGTTTGATAAGCTTGATGACTCCTTTATTAGTTGCTTCAGCCTGACCATTAGCTTGGACATAATAAGGAGAAGAATTCAATACCTTGAACCCCATACTAGCAGCAAATTCATCAAACTCTCCCGATGTGAACATGGTTCCTTGATCGGTAGTAATAGTTTGAGGAATACCGAATCGGTAAACAATGTGTTCTTTTACAAAATCCACCATGTTTGCCGATGTTACCTTCTTCAAAGGAATCGCCTCAACTCATTTTGTGAAGTAATCGGTAGCAACGAGTATAAACTTATACCCCTTACTTGATGGTAGATAAATTTGGCCAATGAGATCAATAGCCCATCCTCTGAATGGCCAAGGCTTGATTATAGGATTCATTGCCGATGCAGGTGCCCTCTGCGCATTACCAAACTTCTGACAATCCTGGCACCCTTTAAAATAATTGAAGCAATCTTCAAGGATTGTCGGCCAATAATATCCATTCTGCCTTATCATCCACTTCATTTTGAACGCTGATTGATGTGCTCCACACACACCTTCATGGATTTCACCCATCAACTCCTTTGATTCCTCTTTATTAAGGCATCTGAGCAAAACTCCATCAATCGTCCGATAATACAATTCATCGTCAAGGAGCACATACTTAGTGGCTTGGAACCTTAGACGCCTTTCAATTTTCTTAGACGGATTCCTTAAGTAATCGGCAATTTCACTTTTCCAGTCATCGGTAACCATTACCGATGTCATGACTTCTTGAATCGGCTGATATCCTGAAGCATTCTGTGCTAACCGATTGGCCTCTTCGTTATGCAATCTAGGAATATGCTCAAGGTGGTACTCTTTGAATTCTTTTAATAATTGCAAACACCTCTCATGGGTTGCAATTAAAGCTTCACTTCGGCATTCATATGTCCCAATCAATTGGTTAATTACTAACATAGAATCACCGAAAATCTCAACAACATCGGCACGCACCTCCCTGAGTAATTCCAACCCCTTTAGTAGAGCCTGGTACTCTGCCTGATTGTTCATTGAAGTAGCAACAATCGGCAACGAGATCTCATACTTCCGTCCTCGGGGTGAAATCAAGAGAATACTGATACCTGCTCCGTCTTTGCATGTAGACCCATCAAAGAACAAAGTCCAAGGAGCAATCTCCACAGAGCTTACCACATTGCAATGCTGAGTAACAAAATCGGCCATTACTTGACCTTTAACTGCCTTAGCCGACTCATACCTCAGGTCAAATTCTGAAAGCGCCAAAATCCATTTGTCGATTCTCCCACTCAATATCGGCATTGACAGCATGTACTTAACCACATCATCTTTGCAGATAACAGTGCATTCAGCCGATAATAAATAATGCCTCAATTTGATGCAAGAGAAATATAGACATAAGCATAATCTCTCTAAGGCCGAATACCTGGTTTCAGCATCCACCAACCTTCTGCTCAGATAATATATCACACGTTCCTTTCCTTCAAATTCTTGAATTAAAGCCGATCCGATAACACTGTCATCGGCAGACAAATACAATTTGAAAGGCTTCCCATGCTGAGGTGGAACCAAGACTGGAGAGTTTACCATATATTTTTTGATCTCCTCCAAGGCTAACTGTTGTTCTTCCTTCCATGTAAACTCTTGATCGGCTTTCAGCTTTAACAATGGACTAAAAAATTTAATCTTACCACATAAGTTAGATATAAATCTTCTAATGAAATTAATCTTGTCAATCAAGGACTACAACTCAGTTTTGTTTGTAGGAGCAACCACTTTGTTAATTGCATCAATAGATTTTCTGCCGATCTCGATGCCTCTTCGATGCACCATAAAGCCCATAAATTGTCCTGCCGATACACCAAATGCACACTTATTAGGATTCATCTTCAACCCATGCTCCCTTGTGCATTCCAATATTTTTCGCAAATCGGCAAGATGCTTCCCAAAATCTCTGGACTTAACCACCACATCATCAATATAGATTTCGACTATCGTGCCGATATACTTATGAAAGATGAAATTCATTGCTCTCTGATAAGTAGCACCGGCATTTTCAAGCCAAAAGTCATGACAACCCATTCAAATAAACCGACATGACCTGGACATCTGAAGGCAGTCTTGGGTATGTCTTCTTCAGCCATGAATATTTGATTATATCCAGCATTACCATTTATGAAGCTAATGATTTGATGTCCAACAGCAGCATCAATCAGCAGATCGGCAACGGGCATCGGGTAACCATCCATTGGCGTAGCCTTATTAAGATTCCTGAAATCAATACAGACACGAAGTTTTCCATTTTTCTTATACACAGGAACCACATTAGAAATTCAATCGGCATATCAGCATTGCCGAATAAATACAGCTTCGATTAATTTTGTAATTTCGGCCTTAATGTCAGGTAGAATGGTAGGATTGCATCGGCGCGCAGGTTGCCGATGTGGTTGGAAACCAAACTTAATAGGTAACCGATGTTCGACTATCGATCGGTCTAAACCAGGCATTTCTATATAGTCCCAAGCAAAACAATCTTTGTATTCCTTTAACAAATCGGTTAACTGTTGTTTACATTGAGAATCTAAATTAGCACTAATAAAAGTAGGCCTATGTTTACAACCATCGCCGATGTCTATCTCGAGCAAATCATCGGCGGATGTGAAGCCCTATCCCAGCTTTCCATCATCAGCGAACCGATCCATTAAAACTCTTCTTCGGGACCGACTGCTTGGATCGGTGTAATGCGGTAATCGGCAACTCTGAGGAATTCCTTATCCCAAGCTTCGCCTGATATGCATCTGGTTTGCTCATAAGTGTCCGATTCCGCCGACGCAACGGTCGATGGTGCTTCACTGCGGACGACTTCAATATCGTCTCCGACCCACTGCACAAGGCTTTGATGCATGGTGGACGGGATACAACAATTGGCGTGGATCCAATCCCTTCCTAGGAGCAAGTTGTAGGTGTCTTTACCACTGATTACAAAAAATGTTGTCGGCAAAGTTTTGCTGCCGATGGTTAACTCAACACGTATGGCTCCCATGGCTGGTGACACGTTGTCTTCAAAATCCTTGAGCTTCATGTCGGTCTTGACTAAGTCCTGGTCGCCTTTCCCAAGCTTTCTGAACACGACGTACGACATTATGTTTATTGATGCCCCACCATCTACCAGCATCTTTGTCATAGGTTGTCCATCCACTTTACCTTTAACAAACAAAGCCCTCAAATGCTGCCTTTCATCATCGGCAAGCTTCTCAAAGACGGCTGTCATTGGATCCAGCACCAATTGTGCCATCTCAGCAGTTTCCTCATCATCGTTGACAGGTGCCATGAACTCCATCGGCAATATGACAACCATATTGATTTCTGCCGATGGATCCCGATCCTTGCGTTTTGGCCTCCACTGCTTTCCCCTTGGAGGACTTTCACTGCCATATAGGTCGCCTTGGCGTTCGCGCTGGATTCTTCTTTTCTGAGTCTTTGTCAGACCCTTAGGGCATCACTGAGGAAGCTTAGTTTTCCAGACAGGCTGGTGCTGTTTTCCACCGCTTGTATCGGTACTTCTCCCGATGTTGGGATCTCTGAAGAATATTTCTTCATCAGACACTCTTGCATTGGCCATCTCTTCCAGCTCCTCTTGATCAACACGTCTGCCAAGCCTATTATGGGCACTAAGCTTGCCCCCCAGTCGGTCATGCGCCGACCTCTTCTCTTTGAGCGGCTTGGCGTACCTGGATGTCCGATCATCAAAACAAGGCTTCTTACCTGACCGATCGGCGGTGTAGTACCCATTGCATTCGGGACAATTATCGGCAGTAGGCAGCTTGATGACTTCTTCCCAATAGTGAACAAAGAAGGGACACTTCCAGTGGTCCTTATGCCGAAGCCATTCCTGGTGCTCTCCTTCTTCTTGCCAATATCGCTCTTTACGTGATTGTCGATAGTCTCGCCTTGGCTGCTTATGCGTGATTATAACACCAGGAGCCCTATTAGCGCTGCTACCTTCATCGGCAACTTTCTTGCCTTTTCTGTCATCGGCAAACCTCTTCTCATCACGCTCAGTCACTTGATGGTTAAGATCTACCGATGCGTTCTTCCTGGCAGCTTCCGATGTCAGCACTTTGGTTTTTCCACTGATTTCCACCATATTGTTCGGAAACGGGTGCTGATCAATCTTCATCGGTTTCTGGACTTTAGAATTTTCGAAGTTGATGCGTCCAGATTCAATCTCTGACTGCAACTGCTGCCTGAATACCTTGCAGTCATTGGTACTGTGGGAAGTTGCATTGTGCCACTTGCAGTACCTGATCTTCTTGAGCTCTTCAGCCGATGGAATTACTTGGTTAGGCGCTAACTTGATTCGCCCTTCTTGAAGTAACAAATCAAACATCCTATCGGCCTTGGTGATGTCAAAGGTGAACCTCTCAGCTTCTTTCTGGCCGAACGGACAAGACACATATTTCTTATCCTTCACCCACTCGGTCGCGCCGATGCTTAGCTCTTCATCTGACCCAGAGTCTTCTTCTTGCCTGATGAAGGCCACCTTCTTATTCTAAGTCTTTCGGGGCTCAAAGGTTTTGATATCTTGATCGACAATCCTTTGCATCAGATGACTTAAGCTTTCAAACTACTGAGACGCATATCTATCCTTGATGTGCGGCAGTAATCCTTGGAAGGTCAAATCTGTCAGTTGCCGATCATCAAGCACTAGGCTGTAACATTTATTTTTCATGTCCCGTAGCCTCTGAACAAAGTTCTCTACCGATTCGTCATTGCGTTGCCTCATTTTGACCAGATCGGTAAGCTTCTTTTCATGTATGCCAGCGAAGAAGTATTTATGAAATTGTCTCTCTAGATCGGCCTATGTGATTACAAAGTTTGGAGGCAATGATATAAACCATGTGAATGCCGATCCAGACAATGATGAAGAAAACAATCTCACCCTGAGTTCCTCTTTGCTGGCAGCTTCTCCACACTGGATAATGAAGCGATTAATATGCTCCATCGTTGATGTGTCATCTTGGCCGGAGAACTTGGTAAAATCAGGCACTTTATACCGATTTGGGAGAGGAATCAAGTCATATGCTGGAGGATACGGAGTCCGATAAGAATATGTATTGACTTTGGGCTTAATGCCGAATTGTTCTTTCATAACTTCGGCGATTTTATCGGTCCAATATGCATCCTGCTCTTGCCAACTCATTGGCTGATTGTTGACTGGTGGAGCCAGCTGATGCGCGTCTTGAAGATGATGTGGAGTAGTCACGGGCGCAACACCAGTCATCTGAACACTATACATTGGTTGATTTACCGATGGATAGTTTTGCACACTTAGCAGATTAGGTTGAGTCATTGTATTTATCGGTTGTGGTACCGATGGTCCGCTCTGAGTGTTTGCTGGGCCTCCATAATGATACATGGATACGCCAGGCTGTTGAGTTGGCGGCTGGTTGGCCTATCCAAGATTGTAAATCATCGGCATATGGCTTACTGATGGCTGATAACTGACTGGCATCTGCTGTTCCTGCACCTTGGAGTAATCAACAAATTGGTTACCTTGATGTGCTAGTACTCCGGCTTGAGGACTTGCCGCCAGAGATCGGCTGCCAGCTGTTATAATGTGTTGCATCGGCACAGAGCTTGCCGATGGTGGCATCAGAGGTATTTTAGGAATCACATGAAAATCTTCTGATGGCACTTGTACAGTTGGAGAGGACGCAGAGTAATGCACCATAGGGGCCGCCGGCTGTGATTGCGTTGCCGATGCCATAGAGCCCTTCCAAGCTGAGCTATCTCCCTGCACCAGATTAGAACCAACAGATAGATTTAGAGGCATATCGTATCCCCACCAGTTAGTGGGAGCTGATTGGCTCTGGATAGCAGGTCCCGAAATTGACGACGCCACTGGATCTGTATGGAGCTTGGTGACGCTGTCAGGGCTCGGCCTTGGCGGTGTAGCCACATCGGCAGACGGTTCCACAGGAGTAGAAGACGCCATTGGGGCTGCCGATGGGCTTATAGATGCCGATCTAGGTTGATGATACACTGGACCAACATATTGAGGCGTGTGTCCTTCTTTGAATGATTGTATAACAACATTGTAGACAGTATTGGACAGCACGCTGGAGTGGCTAATTAATGCTTGACTTAGAGCAGAATTAACCATCTCTTGTAACTTACCAGGATTGGCGTCATACGTGACCTGCCGTGGCAACGGCGGATCTTTCTTATGGATTGCTTCGCCGCTCCTGCTTAGGCTGAAGGATTTCAAATATAATTGCTTGTACTCCTCCATAGCCCGCTCCATGGCCAACCTCTAATCATCTTTTAGATCGGCCTCGGAGACTTCGATGATGTTCCTCTGGTTAACGTCGGAGTTATCACCCATGATAGATGTAAGATTTGTATAATCGAGTCCCACTGAGCGTGCCAAAAGAGGTGTTGACACAAAAAGTGTCAGGATCTGCGAACACCTCGGGCTATTACCCGAATTTGATATCCGAGGGCGTGCTAGTCGATTTGACCAGTTAATCGACAAGGACAATAATTAGAACAAGATTCAATCAAAACAACGGCGATACGCCCGGATGCCAAGATTGGGACTTGATCAGGATAACTAGAGCAGAGTTGAACGAGACAACAGCGATGCGCCCGGATATCAAAGCTCATAGGTACTCCCACGCGGAACTTACAAGGATTTGACGGAGATCAAGATGATGCAGCCCGTCGAAGCTTGAAGAACTCGTAGATAAACTAAGACTAATGTAATAAAGGTTAAATTGCGATAAAAGTAGAATAAGAGTAAATTAATTTGTTTTTTATATGATTGATATTTGTTACACGCAGTCCTTGGACACATATTTATACTCCCGCATGGAGAGTTGTACAGAGACACGACTTGTACCTTCCCAAAACAAAACTCCTAACTTAAAGGAAACTGACTCACGCAGGAGTCGAATCCGAATAACAATATTATTTTTTCTAAATAAACACGCCTATTTTAAAGGAAAACAAACGACTCGTGCAAGAGTCGGACTCAAACTATCATAATAATAATGATATAAAATCTCCAGTTTTCTTATATCTTCGCTCCGATGAAAACTTTCCATCGACAGACTGCTTCAATCCGCGACTTCCTTTTTTCAGCATCAATTATCCCTTGCTGACATCAACTGCTAAGTCACCCTATGCCCATCGGCACTCCCTGCCCATCGGCATCGGCATCGGCAATACTTTTCGATCGGCAACCTTCTATCGGCATCGGCAACGTCTCCTCATCGGCAATTGGCATCAGCAACTTTACAACTCGGACGACTTGGCTTCACCAATTAACCCTTGTCGGCAAGAATCATTTCAGCCTCCATCGACAACAACTTATCTTTCCTGCAACATTCTTTCTCATCGGCAAATTCAACTGATAACTTTCCGATGTCGATAGAAAACATCCACAGGTCTTAATTCATTTGACACGTGCCGAAAAACGGTGTCAACACAAGTCCAATTGGCAAACTGTTGGAGAGTGTTTTTTGATTGATTTGCCAAATTTTAAAGGATAGCAAGTGATTTAGCAAACTGTTGTTGGAGATGCTTTATACCAAAGTTTTTATTATTCCTATCAATCTTGAATGGTATAAAGGTACTCTAATATAGGTGGGACCTGATTCCTATTTCAAAGGACGAAGTTAAATTCTTTTCCATATTTTAAAAAAGATATTGCTACACATAATTAATGAGGAGCATCTCATCCGGATTCCCACATGATGGTGACCAACGACACAGGTCGAGACTGCGATCCGTTCCCCGCAACGTCCGGGACAGCGGCGGGCGGGCGGCGGTTTATCCCAACGCCGCCAAATGGAGCTCGTGCGCTGCGGAATGGGGGATTAGGAAGAAGAAAAGATCAGCGAAAGCGTGTGGTAGCACCAAACCAACTAGAGTCCTCGCATAACCGAGCTGTCTCCCAGCCTAAACTACTATCACAAATTCAGACGCCCCTCTGGCCGTGGCCGGCCTGTTGGCCCTCATTTACCCTGGCTGGCTCTTTTGCCTGCCTGCTACAGAATCTCTATCGTTCTGAGCCTTTTTTTTTTTTACTGATCTGATCTGACTGATGGCTAAGTAAAGCAGTAATTTATGTCTCACCAGCTAATCCAGGGCAGAGTCAGTTAACCACTGCACAGGCAGCTCACCATCTTTCCGCTTTCACCACCCACCCCTAACATAACAGCAGTAACAACAACCACTTAACGAGCAACGAGAATCATCATGCTATGCTGTTGTGGTGTGGTGGGTCGGTCGAACTGTTGAGTTCAGTTGCATTGCACCAAGGAATGCCAGGCAGACGACAAAAGCTACTAATCCAGTGGCTGCAGGCAACAAGAGACGGGGAAACGGAGAGGAGAGGAGAGGGTGGGTGGGTGAGGGCGGCAAGGCAAGCAACGCAACGCAAAGGCGAGCGAGGAAGAAGAAAGCTTTCGCTTTCGCTTTCCCGGCTGTTGCTGTTGCTTTCCTTCCTCTTCTAATCTAAATTCTAATAATCCTCTCTCTCTCTCTCTCTCCTCCTCTGTAATTATTGTGCGCGAGCGCGAGTGCCACCATAAGCGGCAGCGGCAGCCTCGCGCCAACAAGAACCTCGACTCCCGTGGGGCTGGGCTGGGCTGGGCGTCTCTCTCCCAAACTCGTCGTTTTGCCTCCTCCTCCTCCTCCTCCTCCTACCGCGGCAGGCGGCACCAGGGTTTTCCGTCCCACTCCCACCGCGGGAGACGCGACGGCCGGCGGCGGAGAGGGAGGCGGCAGGCGGGCGCCGGGAGGAGAGATCCTCGACCTCGATCGAATGTACGTATCGCACTCGTCTTACCTTGCCAGTTCATCGTTCCGATTCCTTCGCCGTTTGCTGTCTGCATTAAGATTGATCGCGGTTTGCGTTTTGGTTATCTTCTCCTCCTGACCTGGATACGGATTATCGTTCCCATCTGTTTGCACGTGGTGGGTGGGGTTCAGCTTTCCCACTTTGCTGACGGCTTGCATTTCTCGATGGATCGCCTGCTCGCCATGTTTCCATGGCTCTCTCATTTTTTTTTTGTTTCGAAAACAGAATTTCGAGACAGTTTTGTCCGCCGTATGGTCCGACTCTTTCAAAACAATATCAAGTTAGTTTTTATCCATGTGAATTATGATCCTGCTTGTTCTGCTTCCTTTGTCCATGGTTCGTTTCAGACTTTCAGTTCACGTCGATTACAAAACGCGTTCTCTGAAATTGTTCAGTTATTACGGATTCCTTTCGCGATGAATGATGATGAACTCACCCTGCAGTCTGCCCTTCGTTCCATCTCGTTACGAGGAAATGAATTTGCAAAACTAACGAGCCATCGTGTCGTGTGGTTTCCCCCCCTTTCTGTCATGACGTGGTCTCTGCAGAACCTGACGTGATATCCCGCGCTCCTTTTTCGCAGGACAAGAAACTTTTCGTCCAGCTGAGACTCTGATCTCGCCATCGAAGCACACGCTGGACCTCCGTGGTTGGTTGGTAGTACCATCACCATTACCATTACCATCATGCTGCAGTACCTGGACTTCTCACATGCCAGCACCTCGAGGAAATGGGGGCACAAGAGGCAGGGCGATGGTATGTATGGCGATCAATCCAATTCTCCCTGTCCAATATCCTTCAGATGAAGTAGCTAGGCCTGAAATCCTGAAACTTGTTACGTAGATACTAGCATGGTCGTAGGATGGAATTATTTGATCAGAAGATTGGTATTTTGTTCTGTTTTTTTGTTTTGTTGGCTGGCTGAATTCGGAACTCATTAGTATTGGTATATGCCGTATCATACGTTCTTCCAGGACTTGAAGCTCCAAGGAACAGCATGGAGTTCGCCTTGGAGGCTTCTCATAGCTATGGCGTCTTTCAAGAAGATGTTCCGGTGAGTCTTCCTGCCTTTTGTATTACCAGTACTGCTGTGTCAGAGTAATTCCTTCCATCTCCTGTCTGTCCCCATAGCACTAGCAGGCAGGCTGCTGTTCTGTTTTCAGACAAGGAAGTACTTACCTCTGTTGTCACTTACAAACACTACAACAGTAAATAGTTCATTCATTTTCTCGGTAACTTTTTGTTGCCAGCTCCTATAGTCATCCTAGCTGGAAACTGATTGTAGTTACGTGAACGTGAGAGGACACAACAGAGAATGCATGCACACCAATAATGGTGTTAAGCAGTACTAGCATCTACTGTTGCTGCATCTACTGACTAGTACGTCAGAAAAAAAAAGTAGTGCTTTTGTTGGAGGGAGCAATGTCGAGATATGATCTTCAAAATTTGCACATCATTTTGTTTTACTGTGCAAGAGCTAACAAGCACTGAATTATGATCTGATTTTAATTCCTTGTGATTTTTTAGCAGTACTCCTACTCGTGCAACATGAGGCAGTACCCAAAATCAGGGCTGCACATCTCAAACCCAGTGAAGAAGCTGATCCAGAAGGACATCTCCTTCAGAACAAACGAAGGCCAGAAGAAACCTGGCGTGATCGCCAGATTGATGGGCATGGAATCACCTCCACTGAACGAGATCACCCCAAGACCAACGATGCCAAGAAGAGGAGAGAGTCCTTCTGAGATGATCTCAACCAACAAGCATGTCTCCTTCGTGCAACACCACAGCAACAGGGACTCCACCACCAAGCAGGCACCGAAGCAAGAGATCATCCGAGCCTATGGCGGCTATGGCGAGGAGAGGGATGTGTTTGGGCAGCAGATGAACAAGCAGAGGAGCAACGAGTGGAGTAAGCCACAGCCTCGAGAGCACCCACAGGAAGAGGAGCTACAGAGGTTCAAGAAGGAGTTCGAGGCATGGCAGGCGAGCAGGGCGTGGGAGCAGTCGAGAAGCTTCGAACTGGAGAGTACCAGCCTCGACGACGATGACGACCACAGCAGGTGCACGGACATCGTGCCGTACAGGTACCAGCACCACCAGTTCCACAACGGGAAAGCTGCTACTGCTTGCCATGGCAGCAAGCACATGCACTTCTCCAAGTCCAATGAGGATGTGCATTGGAGAAGAAGCAGCAAGCAGGAGAACAGCACGTCGATCTCCGGAAGCCGTACGTTCTCTCTGACGACGAACGCAGACGCCGCCGCCGCGTGCTCCACGAGGCTGCCGCTCTCCAGGTTCTACCACGAGGAGGAGGAGGAGGAGGAGGAGGAGGAGAGGCCGTCGCTTCTGTCGCCGACGAGGATCGTGATCCTGAAGCCGTGCCCGGAGCTGAGCACGGACGACGTTGAGGAGTCCTCGCTGCTGGGGTCGCCGGAGCTGGTGAAGAAGGAGAACAACATGGAGGCCTTCCTGGAGGAGGTGAAGAAGAGGCTGAAGATCGATCTCGAGGGCGGGGTGGCCTCCGACGACAAAAAGCAGGCGGCCGACCGCCGGTGGGGCGACATTGTTCCTCAGGCCGCCGACCCGAAGCAGATCGCGCGGAGCATCGCCAACCAGATCAGGGAGAACGTGATGACGAGGGACATACCGATGCACCCGGCGCTGCTGCGGTCGGAGTCCACGCGCTCGTACCGCAGCGACGTGCCGCCGTTTGACCACGGGCAGGGCGGGCGGCAGATGGACTACATCGGCCGAGACGCCAGACGGCAGCTCTCCGACAGGCTGAAGAACGTGCTGAGGAGGGACCCGGCGGACGCCGCCGAGACGCCTTTCTCGTTCTATCATCGGCGAAGGGCCACCACCTTCGACGAGGAGCCGAGGCCGATGAAGCCGACGAGGCACGAGGTGGCGCCACCGCCGCCGAGGAAGGGGAAGGTGAGGACGAACAAGGAGGAGAAGAAGCGCGCGCACGCGGTGGAGTCCGACGTCAGGTCATTCAGATACGGATCGAACAACACCCCGACGATGACGACGACGACGACCCAGGCGGCGGAGTCCGACGAGCCCGTGTCGCCGCGAAACCTGATGAGGTCGTTCTCGGCGCCGGTGTCCGGGACGACGTCGTTCGTGAAGCTCCTCTCGGAGGAGCCGCGGGTGCTGACCGGAGCGAGGCTGCAGCGCAAGCAGGAAGGCCACGGCCACGGGAGCAGCAGCAGGCCGCCACCGGCGTCGTCGGAGGAGGAGAAGGAGAGGAAAGGGAGGAAGGAGAAGGACGCGTTCAGCATTCGAGGCAAGGTGTCCAACCTCAGGCAGAACCTTGGGCTCAGAGCTAAGCTGTTCGGCAAGAAGCTCCACGCCTCCGACGAGCCGTTATTCCCCGACGACCTCCCTCCCATCGGCATCCTCATCACTGCCCCATCCGTCCTCATACACCCCGGCATCCTGCAGGTCTGCTGAGCTTGATGCCTTTTTTTTTGTTTTGTTTCCGGCGTCGTGCAGAGCAGCCATTGTCTACGCTACGCAGTCTAGAAGCATGGGAGTGACGACGGATGCTTTTGTTTTGTGTGGTTGCAGGAGAACTCGACCGAGGTGCCACCGAGCCCGGCGTCGTGGTGCAGCAGCCCGCCTGAGCCTGACGAGATGAGCAGGGGAGGAGGGTACCCGAGCCCTGTGTCGCCATTGGAGGCATCCTTCAGCGAGCACCGGTCTCCCTTGACCTTGAGAACGGAGGAAGCCAAGGACATGGCTTCAACTGCTGCTGCTTCGGGTAAGTACAGCACGCTGTGCTTGCTTGTGCAGCAGTTTAGTTTATGGCTGCTTGCCATCAAGTTCTCTTCTGAACAAACAAAAGAACCTGTCGCAGAACCAGGAATGCTGTCAGAGCAAGTCCTCCAGACCGAAGAGGAAGAACGCACCGAGACAAGTCCTGTCCTGGACGACCAGGACTACGACGCGGATCACCCCACAAAATCCTTCGTCAGAGCCCTTCTTGTCGTCGCCGGCATGTACGGGCGGAGACAGAACCATGGCGACGCCGCCGCCGTATCAGAGTACTGCGAAGCAACCAAGCCCGTCGTCCCGAAATGGTGTTGGAAGAAGTCGTGTCATCGTCGGCATCATCAGACGGGGGCGCGGCGGACGTCGACCACCGGCTCCTCTTCGACCTCGTCAACGAGGCGCTGCCAGGAGCCGTCCGGGCCTCCACGACTCTGTGCGCGTTCGACAAGTGTCACGCCATAAGGAGAGCACCCGGTGGCAAGGCGCTGCTGGAGGCACTGTGGAAGTCCCTGCAGGTGTGGCTAGAGCCGCCGCCAAGCGACCGCAGGACGTCGAGCTCCGCCTCCGTGGACGTGCTCATCGGCCGTGACCTGAGCGTGTCGCCGTGGCACGGCGCGTTCCGTGAGGACGCCGACGCGCTGGCGGGCGACGTGGAGGCGGAGATGCTGGACGAGCTGCTCGACGAGACGGTGTGGGACGTGCTCCTCAATGTGGGGGACTGATGAGTGATGAGTGGATCGCAGGTCTCTTCTGACGAGTACAGTATACTTGTACATTTTGGGGTGCTTTTTTTTCTACCTCTTCTGGGCGATTGTCGGGTTTGTGAACGGGTGTTGATGAGTGAGAGTGTAATGCGTGTGAAAGAACGATGAATTTACACTCAGAAATGCGTGAAGAAGATCTACCCTACTAATTCATCATCTTTTTCTTTCCTTGGTCCAAAAAAATCAGTCCTCCATCCATCCACGAGCGGTGCTTGGACTCCGCGCCAGAGCGGGACGGGTCTCGGACGCCGCGCCGGAGCGGAGTGGGGCAGGGCGGCGGAGAGGAGCTCGGCCGCCGGGTCGAGGTCGGGTGGCGCCGGCCCGCTTGGCCGCCAGGCAGGGATGAGCAGAGGAAGACGATACAAGGGGAATAATTATATACGCTGACATGTGGGCTTCATTAATGGGTACAGTAACGGCGTCAAAATCTCATCCATTCCATTCCTCCCTAACCCTGTAACTAAACAAAAAATTGAGTTCGACCTAACCAAATACGAGATGGGTTCAACTCATCCCAGAAAACTGGGTTGGACCCAACCCAACCCAGTTCATCCCAAACCAAACAAATACTAGATGAGTCATCCCATCCCAAAAAACTGGGTTGGATCCGACCTAACCCAGTTCATCCTCAAACCAAACACACTACACACGGTTAATGGATATCGGGAGGATCCGATTAAGGAGAGGCAGATGCAACTAACAGATTGATTTAGTTTTCAAACCAATAAAATAATATATTCACTGTGATATCCCCGCGATTGTAGGTTTCACGGATCAATTAAAGCAAAGTACGGTGGCACATATATCTTGTTTTCACGTGTATATACACGCTAAGCGTACAAAAACATATAACAGTGGAGTATGAGTATATACCTGCATGAACGGATTATGCGAGTATCACGTACATACACGTCGTACGCGGTACGGAGGCAGTAGCATGCGTGGATACTTGTATAACGTAGTAGTATGTGTACATACTTTTGCTTGTACATTTATTTATTTGGAAGTATGTCCATATATTTAAAATTTGTACATAATACCCGTCTCGTGTGCATTAGTAGGGTAAATAGGTGGAAGTAGGCTTATAGACTAGGCGAGAGTAAATATAAGTAGAAGTGAAAAAGAAATTCTATATGTTATTTAGATATCACCATTGCGTTAGCACGGACAATATACTAGTAGAGAAAAAAAGAGTGAATTATAAAAAAGAGCAGTTGCCGTCGTCTCATTCGCGGTAGTAACTACTTCGTACTCTTCAATCTAGACTCTTGTGGACTTGTGTTTGTGTAAAACAAAAATGTATAAAAAAATAGATCAAAGCAAAAGAGTGATCATGTCTCTCTTATTTTTTGTCATGTGAGTCTAATGACAAGGCTGTGACGTGCATGTGCCGGCCGAGGCCGAAAAATTGAATATTTTCGACGATTCATCTAATAATACAATAACGGATAAAAAATATTAATAGTTATACAAAACTAAAAACCTTTGGTTTTCAAGTATAAACTATAAAATAAGTAGCGTGTCTATGGTATAATCAAGGGTATGTTACGACCTCTTCCTTTGCTTTCTCTCTTGATACATGTGTTTTCATTTTTCTCCTTGTCCCATAGGAAGCGGCCTTCACCGGCAAAGCCACACACCACTTCTCATAGCTAAGACTGACATCAAGTTCACCGAGTGATGCCTAGTGGTGGGGCCAATGTTTGTCTTCGTTGATCCCACTTTCGCTGTTAGTGCGGCCCTTGTGGGACAACATTTGATTGCTTCACTGTGACATCATCCCACAAGCTCAGCCAAATCTAATTGCATATAGTTTTCAATCTTCCATAGTACAATGTTGATTCGTTGAGGTTGAAAACACTTAGATCTCTTTTTGAGTTTTAGTAGTTTTATTACAAGATAGAATTAAAGACTTGGTCCATAAGGAGGCTTGAGCTACATGGATGATACAATGAAGATGACAATAAAACACGACGAAGAATTTCAATGCATAGGTGTAACTATTGGGGTTTGTTTTTAGCTGATCATGAGATGATTAATGGATGTGAAATGTTCGGATTGTTAGGATAGATGACCGCATTATCAAAGAGAAAACTTGTTTGCATTATGATTGTCTAGCATGACTTGTGATGTCTAACAAATGTGTCACATTGAGAATCAAAGTGGTGCAGCAAGACAAATGTAACAAATGTGGTGGTCACTTATGAGTAAACAATTGGAGGTAGCATGTTTAAAAAGACTTTGGAAAGGAGTAGTTTGCATTGTTTCATAATGCTCTAAACTCTCCGGTGGTGCATTGGAATATGGAACATAACTTATCCCTAGTAGCTATGTCTCAAGGTACAGTTTTGGTGTTTGCACTGGAAAAAACCATAGAAGTTTCAGAACAATGCACTCACACTGACAGTTAGATTCAAAAGGGATCACCGGAACTTTTCGGTGGTGCACTAGAGAGTGAGTCCAAAGAGTGTGTTTTGCACACAAACTCAAAAAATAACACAATATGATGGTATGGTAGCAGAGACAATTGAATTCACCCGATTTGTCTAATGTTCAATCTGAAGAAATAATTAACAATTTGGTACAATACAAGTTACCGCGACAACACGATAAAACTATAACAACTAGTATGTCTGGGAGTATAACTATTGTACGTTTGTAAAAAGCTCCTACACACACACTAGAGCATACTTTGAGCATCCACACTCACCAGAGCATACTTTGAGCCTCATACACTGGAGCATTAGGTTGCATCTTGGAGTGTGAAAGTTAGACTCGAGTGCCTTCAATTGAAAGAATGATCAAGTACCACTAGAACATTGTAATATAAGATATTTTTTCTTACTCTTGTGGTTTCTATCATCTAAATGGTTTGAAGCTTATGGATTACGTTAAAACACACTCCCTCTATCTTGAATTATAAGACATCCTAAGAATATTGGAGAGTTAAAGTATCTTAAGTTTGACCAAACTTATATGGTAATATAATAACATTTATGATGTCAACTAAGTAACATTAGATTTTTTATCAATTATATTTTAATAGTATACCAATTTGATATCATAAATCTTTATATTTTTTTCAATAATTATTAATCTTAAGGTACTTTGAATCTCCAAGAGTACTTATTTGATATCATAAATATTATTTTTAATTTTTTTGATCAAACTCAGGATGATTTGAGTCAATACTAGTTTGGAAAATTTTCTTTTCAAAGATAGACAAGATAGAGATTATTACATGAGGGGATCATATAACTTCGAGTTAGGGAAAAATTACAGATTTAACATTATAAGGTGGTGAGTGGTATATAAAATACTCATGTGTTCCAGTTAGCTAGCTTATTCATTTTTATCGGTTAAAAAAACTGAGAACTCGAAGGGGACAATTGAGAAATTTGCCTGCTCACCATCTCGACCGACGACAGCGGGGAGAACCCAACCACTGGGCCTCCTGCACCTGCAGCCCCGCCGCGGCACGCTCCCCCGAGATCTCCACCGCCCGACTTGGCAGATCCACCAAGCCGCACCACCGCCTCCGTGATCTCCCTCTTGGATCCCGGAGATGGCGGGGACGGAGGCCTTCGAGGCCTACTTCCGCCGCGCGGATTTGAACCAGGACGGCCGCATCAGCGGCCAAGAGGCCGTCGCCTTCTTCCAGGGCGCTAACCTGCCGCAGCAAGTCCTCGCCCAGGTGCCCCCCCTAAACCCTTCCTTCGATTAGCGCATTCGCACGCTTGAGAGTCCAATTTTAGTTGTGATAGCGGCGAATCATACTAGATCCCTTGCCCTGCGAATTCGAATGAGTTAAGAGTTTTTGGGATGGGCGCAGGTATGGATGCACGCCGATCAGAACAAGACTGGCTTCCTTGGCCGCCCGGAGTTCTTCAACGCACTGCGCCTGGTCACCGTGGCGCAGAGCGGGCGTCAGCTCACGCCCGATATAGTGCAGTCGGCGCTCTATGGTCCAGCTGCGGCTCGAATTCCTGCTCCCAAGATAGCCGCGGGGCCGGCTCCTGCACAGATGGGTGCTGCGGGGGCGCCTAGGCCTCAGGGGAGTGCTGCGATGACGCCCACACCAGGGCAGGTTGGAGCGGTTCAGATGAATCCGGCTGCCACACCAAGGCCCCAGGGAAGCGTCATGATGCCGACATCTAGTCAAGTTAGCATGCCACAGGTGAACCCTGGTGCTGCTCCAAGGCCCCAAGGGATCAGTTCTATGATGCCTGCTGCGAGTCAGGGTGGTGCTTTTCAAGCAAGTCATTTTGCTGGACCAAGGGCAATGCAGCCGCAGCCTCCTAACCTGGGAATTACTCAACAACAACCTTCTAGTACCGGTTTCATGCGTCCACCACAGGTTGGAGCTCCAGCAACTTCATTTCAAGCTCAAGCGCCTGGAATCAATCAAGGTTTAGTTGGTGGAGGTAGCATGGGAGGATCTGTCGGTTGGCAAGGTGGTAATGCTGTCTCAGTGGGAGGCATTCCGCAAGCTATACCAGGAGCTGCTCCTTCACAGACAACGCGAGGTGGATTTGGCCCAGGTTTACCTAGCACAATGGGCATGGCACCTGGACAACATGTACAGGCAATGTCTTCATCGCCATTGCCTCCGCAGAGCAACAGTGCTGTGTTGCCTCAGGATTCAAAAGCTTTGGTACTGTCAGGAAATGGCCCTGCCAGCAGCTCTGGATCAAGCACAGACATCTTCTCTGCACTTACACAGCCGAAGCCAAGCATATCTGCACCTGCACCTCAAACAAGCTCTATTCCGAGCTCATCCAGTTTTATGCCCACGCCAACTGGCTCCCAGAACCTGACTAATCTCGCACAGTTTGGTTCATTGCAAGGTAGCAGCCAACCTCAACAGACTCAGCCTGTCATAAAGCCCAGTACTGCTCCAGCTACACCTGTTGTCTCTGCTGGGATTTCTAATTCAGCTCCCCAATGGCCGAAAATTACTCAATCTGACATCCAGAAGTACATGAAAGTCTTTGGTGATGTTGATAGGGACAGAGATGGCAAAATAACTGGCGCAGAAGCTCGCACTCTGTTCCTCAGTTGGAGGCTTCCAAGAGGTGGGATATCGTCAACAACTTTCCACTACCCTAATCATATTATTTATCATTTACTTAGGTTTTTGTTCCAAACTTAGATCCAGTCTATGTTATCATACTGTTCAAATTAGTGGTTGGCATTATAGCTTTTTTCCATCCCTGTGGTTCTTCCTTTATGATCCTTGAACATATCTCTTAGTATGAAATACTATAGCTATTGGCTAATGCATGTGTTGTTCGTGTAACTGTTTCAGAGGTCCTGAAGCAAGTGTGGGATTTGTCTGACCAAGACAATGATGGCATGCTTTCTTTGAGAGAGTTTTGCATTGCTCTTTATTTAATGGAGAGGCAACGAGCCGGAACTCCTCTTCCCCCAGCACTCCCTGAATCTCTTAGGCATGATGAGACACTATTACGAGCTACAGGCTTGCCTTCAACAGCATACAATGGGCCATCATGGCAACAGAATCAAGGTAATACTTTGCTTGTCATCTGGTCTTCAATTATCATGGCATAACCAAGCGTAACATGACATCTTGTGTTTGTCTGTTGCTCACAAGCTAATTTATTTTGGGTCAGGAGGATTACCACAAAGAGGCCCTGGAGCACCTGGGGTGCCTGCTGGTGGTGTGCGGCCACCCTTGCCACCACATTTGCATTCACAAACTGATGGGGCTAGCAGACCAGGGCAAGCAAGATCTCACATGCCTGGGATGGATAATCATGTAGTAAATCAAGGAATCAAAGATGACAGAAGTGGAGTGAACCAGGCCGCGCAGGAGGTGGTGGATGCTCCTAAGAAGGTATGTTGACCCCATCCTTGTTTCCTGAATTTTCCAGTGGCGATAATTTTGCAACTCCTGTTCCATTTTGATCAGGCTGGCTCTGTGGTGGTCAATTCACCCATTTTATGCACCTTTAAATTAGTTTAGCTTGTATAGCCATGCGTTAGAAGAGCTTCATGTGTGTGTCTTGGATAGGTGGGATCTGGGTTTGAAGTGTGGATCATTATGTGTGTCATGTCCGGACTTGTTTAACGCAACCTGAGCTGTGGCTTCTGTATACTAGAAGAATACCCCGTTCATTGCCACGGGATTTTCTTAAAAAAATAGTTTGTTCTATATATATAACATTACTATATGGCACCCTGGATGTTATGTGTATATATATGAGCTTGACTAGCATGTTATCTTATCACATATAGTCTGGTAAAATTGGTAAAGTAATGGAAGAAAAGCCAATTAAATATTACATCACATTATAGAAGGATAGAATAATGAAACAAATAACATATTTAGATAACCCATACGTTGATAGATTAAAGATTAAAGTATTGCACATAATAGAGATGACATGGACAATATTTTTAATTAACAAGGGATGACATGGATAGTTTGCATGAATGGATTGCAAATTAGTGGGTCACTTAGTGGGAAATGATGTGGACACCTAGTGGGGTTTAGCTTTATAAGAGTATATAGATTTGATTTCCCCCCTCTCAATGGGTCATGGTTATCTGTAACCAGGATTGCTGATCTGTTGAATGCTTCAAACAATCAATACAATATAAACTTCAAACCTAAATATTTCTAGAAGAATATGCCTAGTTACCAACATCCGTTATGAATGAGCTTGATGTCAATAGGTACATAATAAAGTTCTTATCACTTTTCACTTCTGTCACCCTATCACATTAGTCCATGACGCAGCGAACCTCTTAATCAGTGCATGTGCGTAGGCAGAGGTATCGGTGCACATTTTCTTCTCTCTCCTTTCTCCAAACCCATCTTCCTCCTATCTCTCTCTCCCTGCACCCATCTTCCTCCTCCGTCCGCCACCTCGATCACCGCCTTAGCCTCCGCTGACCTTGCCGGCGACCTCGCCGCCTGCCGCCCTATCCGTGCTGATCCTTCCCGGCCCTTCCCTAATCCCAATTGGGCACCTCACCGGCGACTCCTCACCCCTACCACCGACTCTGCGCAACCTGATGTCCCCCGCCACCCCTAAACCCGCCACCACCGCCCTGGGCTGCTCCCCCTTCTAAGGCCGCCGGGCATGGAGACCCTTCTCCGAAACTCTAATAGCCGTGGGGCATGGAGAACTCAGTCAGAGTTCTGCATTGGCAATGCATGCATATCGAATAGTGATTTTGATGCACAACCTTTATAGTGTGGTGCTTGTGACATACAAATTTCCAAGGCATGCATATCAATTTAATTATACTCCTGCCAATATTTTTTTACTGAGACTGTTTATAGCATTTTTTATAGTTGATTGTTTTGGGTAGCCTTTTCTTCATTTCCAACAACTGCCTTTCAAATGGCATTAAAGGCTTGCTGAGTTGTTCCCATCGTTGCAATCATTGCATACTCCCTCCATCGAAAAATGTAAACCATGTTTTGGTTTCTTTGGACAGATCTTTGACTGACATATGCTAAGTAGGTCAAGGCCCATATATTCTAGGCATATATCGCCCATGAGGAATTCTCTATGTATTGCTGTTATCCCTAAGGGACTAGTCATACACTCGAACATCAAAGGTTAATAAAACAATAAAAACTTTATTTATATACTCATATACAACTTGCTGATATTTAAAAAATGTTGTGTCGTTAGTTTCATGTTCAAAAGTACTTGATTAAGATTTGGTACTATAATAAATTCTGTAAATTATGCAAATTATGCTTTTGATTCTGTATTATAGAGTAAACACTTATGTGCTTAAGGCAAAACACATTTCTATTTTAATTCAACCTTCTCAATCGTTTTAACACTGAAGGTTGAGGTGGAGAAGCAGGTCCTGGATTCTAGAGAGAAACTGGAGTATTACCGCACAAAGATGCAAGATCTTGTAAGCACAATTACAAATTGGATGTAGTTAAGTCGCTGGACATTGTAATTGAAAGTTGTTTTCATCATTTTTCTAATTCCTTTATTTTTCCTTTTCTTGAAGGTCCTGTATAAAAGTCGGTGTGACAATAGGCTGAATGAGATTACAGAAAGGGCATCCTCTGATAAACGTGAGGTACAGAACACTGCTTATTATGTAATGTATACCATAATTGTAGGTGTCTAGTTGTTCCTTTTGATCTGTTGTATGATGATAAATTCTCAGAAGCACACAAATTAATTGTACAGAACATTGCTTCTTGCATTATGTCGGTAGTTGCTTTTATGAGCCTTTTTTAGTGCTAAATTCTTGGAGAGGTGCAAATTCATGTTTGAGCTTTTGTTTGTTTTCCCCAGCAAATTTACTGTGGTTAATTTTGTGTCAGGTGGAATCATTGGCTAAGAAATATGAAGAGAAGTACAAGCAAGTAGCTGAGTCAGCTTCCAAACTAGCAATTGAAGAAGCTGCTTATCGTGATGTTCAGGTTTGCCTATTGTACACCTTAGAAAAATAGAAATTAGTGTTCATATACTCCCTCCAGTCACAAATAAATGATGGTCTGGACATCCTCACGGTCTCAAAACACAATTTTGAATAGTACTTTTTTTTTGTTAAAAAATGTTTATAAAACTTATAAAAAAATTGCTTTTGGGAAACTATATTTTGAAACACATACTTGTATGACACAGAAAGTATTCCCTCTATTTTGTTATGTTTGTCCAAGGTTCTGGGGGGAATATACTTCATGTTGTTTGATCATTGAGGATACTATTGCTATGTTTGCACTCTTTAACCCCCCCCCCCCCCCCCCCCCCTCTAATTAAATGTTTTGAAAGAAGAGATTTTATTTACTTACTTTTTTTTTTGTCTTGGATGAAAGTTTGAAATGGTTGGCTTAACAGAATCTCAAACACTGCTTATCTGTGGCTGGAGGGAGTATTTTTTTTTTACGATCTTATCATCAGTCTCACTATCATAATATTTGTGATCTTATCATTAGTTTCACATTCATTCCATCCTTCTTGATTTATGCTTTCTTGATGGATTTGTGTCTTAAACTGAGCTTTGTTCTTTGTTTATTTTTTTAGGAGAGAAAAGTTGAGCTGCATGATGCGTTGATTAAAATGGTACAAGGTGGAAGTGTTGATGGTTTGCTTCAGGTACACTGTTACTTTTCTAGGTACTTATTTTTTTTAATATCTCAATAACACTGGTGATTCCGTAGGTTCGAGCCGATCGAATCCAATATCAATTAGAAGAGATGGAAAAAGCTCTTAGTGAACGGTGCAAACACTTTGGACTTCAATTCAAATCATCCGCATCAGTTGAGCTTCCTTCCGGTACCTGGCTTTCCATCTTCATATTATTATTTATTTTATTATTCTTGAGAGTCCAACTTCATGCTATCTTTATGATACTAGCGAATAGCGATCAAATAGCATGTTATCATTTTATTTTACTTCCTGCGGCCTTCAGACTCATAACTTTTGCATATCCTGATCATTTCTGTCTTTATTTGTTATAGGTTGGGAACCTGGGCCACAAGAGGGACTCATTGAGTGGGATGAAGACTGGGATAAGTTTGAGGATGAAGGTTAAATACTTCCATTGCATTCCCCTCTCCTATCACTCGAGCATCCCTGAAGTCTGATTACCTTTTAAAGTTTGCCATTGTCTGTTTATATATCATAGTACTCTGCATGGCTGCATTCTGAGTTTTTCAATCCAGTGCTTATCATGCTACTGTTGAAAAAATATTTGTGACTTTACTAATGAATGTTGTAATGAATTGAATACCAGTAACTAATCTGTGAAAGAGATACAAAGATTTCATCTCTCTTACACCTGTTAACATATACTAGAAAAGCCATATCCTGAAATAAGCAACCTTGACTGTTTCTTAGCCTGATATTTGTGTATCTGATGTTATTTATTAGTGTCATTTATGGAGATAAAATTCTTTTGCTACGATATCCTTGTTTAGGTTCCTTTCATTGAACATACCAAGCCACAACATCTGTTCTAGTGAACCTTCTGTTGTTAGAACATTATTCGTGTGGTATACTGTACGTAGATTTTGTCCACATGAGTTTTTAATTCTGTGTCTTACACTTGGGGCAAACTTTTTCCTCCCATTTCCAATTTAATCTTAGAGCAAGTTTAGTAATATAGCCAGCAGTTGGCGGTATGAATCCTTACAGCCCACCTCTCAGCCCACTCATACAATGGTTTCATCTTCTCAATCAATACATGACCCACTTGTCTATCTCACACCATTTCTTGTTATTGTACCCAAGCTGGCTGTAAGCTTACAACCCACCTCCTTCCCCCTCTCCTTCCCTCTCTCCTCCACCTCAGCATTTAGCCTTCTTGCAGCCCACTATAATACTTGCTCTTATCATATTCCTGATCGAATCATATGACATGACAGGGTTTAGTATTGTTAAGGATAATGGTACAATACAGGAAAACCCAGTTTCTGCTGAAAATGGAAAAGTGCCATCTCTTTGGGATGATGGTGATGATATGTCTCCTGTTGCATCCTCTAATGGTCATATCAAGGAAGAAAGGCGTTACAGTGGAGGTGATCAAGTGACTGAGAGTGAAATAGCATACGATTTTGGTGATGATTCTGTGAGAAGTCCTGGCAGTGCTGGAAGAAGTGCCTCAGGGAGTCCATTTAAATCTTCCCGATTTGGGATGAATGATTCATCTCCCAGCAAAAGAGAAAGTTACAGGTACTTGTTTCAACCTTGGGTTTATGTGCATCCTAGCTGCTGACCCTGGTGCTTAGAGCATGTTGCCTTAGTTTTTATTGCATACACTTATGGCTCTCTCTAAAAAAGGTGCTGGATATTCGTGTCCCATATGAGAATAACTCTTTTTTTTTTGATACAGTGACCATGGTGGTTCTGAATCTGTTTTTGGTGACAAGTTTGCTGATGAAACTTCTTGGAACTTTGATGATCAAGATACTGACTCTGTTTGGGGTTCTACTGCACTGAACACTGTGAGCTATGCAGTTTCTTCTTTCTTGTTCTGATATATGGGGGGTATATCTCTCCTTTCTGTTTCTAATGAACTGTTTTAATACAGGAGGCTGACCAACATGGTGTCACACATAACTCTTTCTTTGGGTCTGAGGCTGGCTCTCCAAGTGGCGCTAGTGTATTTGGAAAGAAGAGGAGTTCATTCTTTGATGATTCTGTTCCAAGTTCTCCTGCATACACATCTGGATTCTCTCCAAAATTTGGCGAAAGCCGTGATGATAGCTCCTCTTATAACTTTGGGAGGTTTGATTCCTTCACATCCCAAGACACTGGATTCTCCCCTCAGGAAAGTCGTTTCTCCAGGTTTGATTCGATTAGTAGCTCCAAAGGCGAGAATGTGTCTGGATTCGACACAGGGAATAGCTCACGAAATTTTGGCCGGTTTGACTCTTTTGATGAAACCGATCCATTCGGTTCAAGTGGACCTTTTAAAGCATCTGGAAGCCGGTCTCCACCCAAGTTCTGATATGTTTTCTGCTCTGATTAGGATTTTGTGTCATGCAAGTTGATTTGTCAATACAAGGTTCGGATTCTTTGAGCGAACAATGGCGTAACATGGATATTTTTGTTTGCTTGACATTTCTGCCATTTTTCCTTGTTTGCAATTTTCCAGTCCATCTCACGTACAAAGTGGACATGTTTGAGTTATATCTTTGTGTTTGTAAACATTTTTTCTGTATCTTGTAAATTACGCCAAGTCTGTCTTTGTTTATATAGTTTATATGTATGAAACAACATCTCCTCATAACCTATTATTTCCTTCATTGTACAAACGTTCCTATGGTATAGTAGGAAATATTGTACTTTCGTCTGCTATGATATACCAAGTGTTGGTTAGATACTTGAGCAAAACGGGTAAAGTTTCAGCATTGTGTCGCACTCTCATTGCCAGACCTTGTTTGTGCTACTCTCGCTATTAGAATCAGTGTCTGGGTGGAGTCCCAAGTTTCTCTGCCTGCCGTGTTGTTTTTGCCATAACCCGATGTAGCTTCTTTTGCTTCATGTGACTGTTTTTTTTATCTGGTACAACTTGGAGTCATACACTCTACACTCATACCACATGCCACAAGCCACATGGAGGTCTCAAAAAAAGTTGCAACATTTATATTTCTAAATAAGTTTATTATGAAAATATGTAAAGATCTATCTAATGATACTAATTATGTATCATAAATATTAATAGTCTGTTAAATATACTTGATTAAAGTTGAAATTTGTTGATTTTTAGGGAAGCAATAATGACTTTTCTTTTGAGACAGAGGGAGTACACTCTACACTTATTTTTTTGGGACACAGGGAGTACACTCTATACTCATACCACACGAACACATGTGCATGAGCCTTGGCGCATCTGCGTCTGTTTTCGCCTATGAGCACCTCTGGTGGTGGTGGGGCAGAAGCGGTCTAACATGTTATGTCATGTACAGTGGTCTAAGATGATTTCACGTCGATGAACAGATAATACAATAGCAACTGAATGATTTGTCTGGAAACAGTTTAGATAGCATCGTTTGACCGTTTTTTGGCTGATGTTGTTTTCTGTGAGACAAAAATACTGTTTCGGTGGTTAATAAGCCAAGCGAACAGACTATATGTCTAGGTGATTTTTATGAGAGACCGAAAAAGGAGATCGCCAACAGCCCGCATCAGATCAGAGCAACACCAATGATCAGGGCGTTGCTGCTACTTCAGTGCTTTAATTATGAAAGCAAAAAGCACTCGTAAGGTCTCTGTTATTCCATACCATACTACTTCAGTGTTTTATCATTAACACATACTCCCTTCGTTCTAAAATTATAGTCGGTTTAGACTTATCGGTACCAAGGAGATAGAACAAAGACCCCTGCATGCTCCTACTGTCTAGGGCATGCACCAATAATTATATACGGTAGACTTACCGGTACCAAGGAGATAGAACAAAGACCCTGCATGTCCCTACTGTCTAGGGCATGCACCAATAATTATGTACGGAAGTGGAGGGACGGTGGCTGCTGATTGGCCAACCAGACGGTAGTGGAGAACCCAAGGTACGGTGCAATTGATTGCTATAGGTGTGAGACCCACATACGTAGCTAGCTGGCTGCTGGACGATATTTTTTTTGGGACAAACATTTGAACGCTACAACGCCATATTTTCTGGGACAGAGGGAGTACATGGGAGCCTTAAGGCACGCAACACAAAAAAAAGAACTTCTCATCTACTACAAGTTTGTTCTGAATGAATAGCACTATAGCATGTCTTCATGCGCTCCAAAACTGGGTCCCGAGCAAAAAATAGGGTACTGCTTACAACTAATGTCAACGTTACATAGTACCGGCTCATCAAAACGCCGGTGAAAACCAACTCGCTTTTGACAAGAAAACCATTACTTCTGCAAAAGGCACTAAAATTATGGAGTAAGTTTCCTCTTCTCCATTATTCAAAAAAATGTGGTATGGTCTTTTTTTTTTTTAGTATGTAGGTCTCCCAGAGACCTATGCTGCAGCCAACTTCAACTCCTCTTGGTCCTCGAGGTTTAGAACCTGGAGCAGCTTTGGCCAAGATTCAGGGATCCCACCAGGCAAGTCAAATTCCAAGAGCTTCCCCTGCTCCTGGTAGAAACCTTCCACAGGTTGACTCTGCAAAGGTCAGGAAACCAAATGTTACAGAGCGTAAATTCTTCACAGTTTCAACACGCCAACAAGAACAGTGCTATGCTGAACCAAATTCACACGCTGCAAAATATCTTTGAGGAATCAAATGTAATGTATGCTTAAGAGAGCAAAGCAAGGACTCTACATCTAACTATTATGTAGTCCCTCCATTCCAAATTATAAGATGATTTGGCTTTTCTATATATGTAGCTTTTGTTATGCACTTAGATATACATTATCTCTGGGCGCATAGTAAAAGTAATGTAGTTAGAAAAGCCAAAACGTCTTATAATTTGGAACGGAGGGAGTAGATTTGAACATCTTGGACAGACAGCAGAAAATTTCTGTCTACACAAACAATGCAAATGACATGGACTTAAGTTGCATGTAAAACCTTGCAGAACCAATCAACATTGCATATCCAGTAAGAATGTCATACAACTTAAACCTTAATGAGAATGTCATACATTTTATTATGAATGATACAACAAGTATGAATTGCACATAGAACCATACCATGTCGTTATATATCTGAAGCCGATTTCTGACCACCTCTTCGGTATCATCAGCTCGGGTAATAAGCTTTGACATGCAGTTGTTTGGGGGCAACAGTGGTGCCATGTAGATTGCTGGGAGTCCATTTTCACCCTTAACATCAATGCAGGCCAAATTGAAGTTCTTTCCACATTGGCCGCAAATCCTTCTGCCAAGGCACTTCTCTACTAGAACATCTTCTCTTAGTTTTAGATTAACCACCATATCAATGTCTATAACACCATCAAGAATTTCCTGGAAGGAGAGAGAAATAGTTAGTTCAGATCACCATAATCAAGTGCATGCATGAACATGGCAATGACTGCTAACGACATATTGCACCAGTATCAATGAGTTCAAATAGAAACAATGGCGGCAAAAATGTTTAAATCCGCACTGGAGAGTAAGTTAATATTCTTGCAGGAGGCACAATAATCACAAACATTTTACTTCTAAAAAAACTAACCATATACTCCAACAGAAAGAGTACAGGCTATCACAGTGCCACACTGGGGAATAGGAGTATGTGAACTATCTGGATGCATTGTATTGCATTACCCACATCATTACCAAGCAGCGATAAAAAAAACATTGAGAGGTCAGGAGACACCAGTCATTGAGTTCAACAGTTACTAAAAGGAACAGACTAGGAAGAACTGATTCAATGGCAGCAGAAACTAATAAACATGTGAACCATTTGATTAGTACATCGCATCAAATGGCATAACCAAGTTAGAAGGAAAACATTGAGCATTCAAAATTGACCAGAATATCAAGTTCAATTGCTAGTAAACGGAACAAACTAGAAGGAAGCGCTCACGACAGGTTAAATATTCTCACCGCTTGTTTTACTGTACGGGGAAAACCATCAAGAATAAATCCTGATTCTTCCTGGTCTTCTCCTTTCTTGAGCCTTTTGGACAAAAGATTGAAGATAATTTCATCAGAAACCAATTTCCCCTGATTAACAATTTCAGCAAGCTGCAAGGAGAAAAAACTATCACTATAGTTTCAAAGTGAAAAAAATATTTGAAAGGATAATCAGACACCAACCCGTACATGCACGAATCAATGAAATTTGAATCTACTCATTTACAGTAAGTTTTTAAATAGAGCAGTAGCGCAATCTTTAAATCTACTAATAGTTAGCATGAACCGAACATTGCAAAATTACAATAAAACTAAACACACACTTGCACCCAAACCATAATCAAGGCAAATTATTAGTGAATTGCTATACTCTAGCAGCAAAAACACTAATATTCGAAGAGCCATGTGTAATGTTAGAAGTCGTCTGGCAAAACACTGAGAAAATTGCATATTTAGGACTCTAAACAACGCGCTCTGTAAAAATAGAACTTCAAACGTCGACTTCGTAAAAATGACCCTCGAAACATTTGCATCTTGATTTCCATGACATTATGTGTATTTCTTATTTTCTTTAATCTAAATACATGTATTTGAAGACTTGAATGGACATTTGTGCCCTTCTATGTTTTGATCTCATCTGCCTAAGAGACCGACCTATCCTTTCCACTTCTTCTCGCCGCCGCCAGACTTCACGCCGCCCATGGAGGATGCAGCGGATCCAGAAAAGCCGGTGTCCTCTGCCCTGCCCCTGAAACCTGTGGACTGGCCGGCCACTATGCCTTAGGGCTCGACCATCCGGGCGCAGAGATGGCCGCGGTGGCCGCGCCTGTCCTGGCTGCAGTAGCCGCGCCGGCCACAGGACCGGCCTCGCGTCGCCTGGCTACGGTAGCCGCGCCAGCCTCGCCTCGTACTGTACTACTCATCAGCGTTTACTGCGAATCTGCATTTCTGCAACTGCTTTCGCTGCGCTGCTCACGAATATTGTGGCATCAAACGCTACGGATCCGAGCAGTGACGTTGCAAACAATGAAGCTTGGTCGACCAGCATTAACTTATCGGAGAAAAAGAAGTTGAGAAGCAAGCAAATGGGACTGGAGGTGGACGGATCAAGAACAGGTCACAGCAATGCTAGTACTAATAGTTTACTCCTGCCACACTTCGATCGATGATGCTGGAAAGCGCATGCAGCAGTGCATTGCTGCTGCTTGGCATGCATGGAACAGGCGCTTCTGAGTTCTGTCCTAGCTGTTGTCGAGCCTGAGGATGGCCGGAGCCGGAGGCCGGACCCAGGAGGCCTGGGCCGCCTGGCCTAGCCTGACCGCGCAGGCGGCGGCCCGCACGCCAGGGCAGCGGCCAGCATGCCCAGACGGTGGCACTTGCATGGCTAGGCGGACCCATAGATGGGTACAAATGTCCATTCTAATCTCCAAATACATGTTTAGATTAAAGAAAATAAGAAATCCGTATAATGTCATGGAAATCAAGATGTCAATATTTCAAGGGTCATTTTTACGAAGTCAACGTTTGAAGTCCTATTTTTGCGAAGCACGTTGTTTGGAGTCCTAAATATGCAATTTTCTCCAAAACACTATTGTACAGGGAAGCAACGAGAGTCCCTTCATGGCTCTAAGCTGACGTGGTTTTCTGAAACACCAAGGCATTCCCAATTCACAAACACTAGGCGAGTCAAATTCAGTCAGTGATGTTCAGATCTATCAACAATTTGACTGCCACTCGAACCAAAACCATTCCTCTCTTTTTCCTAAAGCAATTCGCGTACTGATCCACACTCGATCCCCCAAGGCGACCTCAAATCACTAACTAAATAAGCTCAAGCATGTCGCTGATCTACACGACTAGAAACGAAATCCAGATCAGCGCAGAGCAGAACGGGCTGACCTCGACCCTGGGAGGTACTGAGAAGAGGCACACTCTCACCTGCGCGGCAAGTGGGCCGGTGGAGGCGAGCTCGTCGCGAACAAGGTCCCCCGTCGCGATGTGGGGCACGCCGAGGAGGCGCGAGAGGCGGCTCGCGTAGGTGCCCTTGCCCACGCCCGGGCAGCCCAGGAACACCCACTGCACGTTCCTCTCCGCCATCGGCCGCCGCCATGCCCTCTCCTCAGCCGCCGAAGACGGCGCTAGCGACGTCATGCGTCTCCTGGCCGTCGCTGTCGCCGTCGCCGTCGCCGAGCCACCGGAGGCGGCTGCTCGGAGGAGGCGCTGCACGGCCGCCATGGGATGCAGCGGAGGCGGGGGTTTAGGGTTCGGTCCTGACCGCTCCCGCCTCGTATTTGTACGTGCGGCGGCCAGCCACTGAGATGCGACGGGGGAGGGAGACTGGGAGTGGCTTGGAGAAGAAGGTGGGTCGGGCGGGAGCGTGGAACCGGTCTACGCTGGGCCTGTGGACCGGTCGGCCCCACTGGAGGGTAGCGAAGGGAGTGCGGGGTCCATGCCAGTTGCCAGCCGTTCGCGCTGCACGTCAGGTCCCACGCGCCAGTTGGTGCTCGGTTCGCATCTTGCGCTTGTGCCGAGGCGGCGAGCCCGGACAAGATTATTATTATTTTTTTGGTCTCGCGGTCGCGGGCCCATCCGCCCATCCTCCCATATTCCCATCCATCCCCGGCTTTAATTGAGGTGCGTGTGCGTGTGGGGGACCGGTGAAATGGGCGTCCCTGCTGTCGTTTCGTTGCTCAACTAGAGAACTCCGCCTCCTCCTCCGAGAGCAGGCAGGCCACAGGCCAGGCAGGCTCGGGCTCACCCCATCCTCGCATCTTCGCCGCCGGCGATCATAATGGCGGCGCCCATGTCCGCAATCGAGTCCGCGTGGCAGGTACTCCACCTCACGTGCCCCCCCCCATCCCCCTCTTTATCTCTCTCTGTGCCAATCAATCTCCGTTCTCCTCTGCTCTGCCCTCTCTTCTCTCGGTCCTCATCCCCAGATCTCTGTCTCTTTCTGCTCTTCCTCGCCGGCGGAAACGTAACGGAAATGAATGCAGCTCCTGATCGGCAACTTCACCGAGTTCCAGCTCGCCACCGTCGTCACCTTCCTGCTCCACGAGACCGTCTTCTTCCTCTCCGGTCTCCCCTCCCTCCTCCTCGAGCGCTTCGGACTCTTTGCCAAGTACAAGATCCAGGTACCGCATGCTTCTTTTTTCTTGTCTTTTTTCTTTTTTCAGCCACTGCCCAAAACTGCCAGTGCCCACTGCTGCTGCTGCTAATCTAAAGAGTATCATGCCCGATTTGATCCATTCACCCCCTCGGCCAATCAATTATCGGTCGCCTAGCCTGCATCCATTAAATGGATGGGTTTTCTTATCTTCTCAAATCATAGAATCGAAAGGTAGCAACTTTGCTGGGTAAGAGTAGGAATAGGGATAGGGTTAAGGGGAACAAACAGTAAATGAATGGGATGATAAGGCTGGACTGGGCATCCAATGACTGTTTTCGCTTCTCATAATGGCCATAAAGACAGGGAAAGATGAAAACGATGCTTCTCATCATTTCCCCTTTTTTTAGCAACAAAGAGTCGGGGTCCTCTCCTTTTCAGTTTCCCTTTCTCCCCACAGGGATAGAGAATGGGAATTGGGAGAATCCTTCTCATTGCCCACGTTAGCACGTCTTCTCGATTTAATTTGATTCACACATCACAAATGTTTGGCGGTCCTGTTGGTCAAAGCTTGTTGCTTTCTTCGCTGTTGAGGAAGCAAGGCCGTTTAATCATATGCTTATTTTTGGATGGGAGTCTATGATGTCAAAATTTACAATTTATACAAAGGAAAGGTAACTGTTGAAGATTTGATCTTTACAGCGCTCACCTTGCAATAGTATTGTTTCAGCTGTTTGCAATATGCCATATTAATATTCAATCTTATTTAGCTTTCCTTTAGAATTGGAATTGAGTTGTTCCCTAAGAAAACACAACTAAAACCCAGGTCGGCTCAATTGGGCTAGTTAGGGGGTAAGTCTAGGTTCACCACTCGGTGTAACTGTTCCATTCTCTTCCTCTTAATGAAGAAATGCTACAGCATGTCGGAGATAAAAACACCCAAGGCCATTGGTAATAATTTCTCTGCCTTTTCTCTTCAAGATTGAGTGATATTTTGGATATTCTTGTTCTTTCACTGAAATGCAATGCCTAGATTTCCCTGTGAAACAGAACATGCATGCTATTAATTCTGTTCCAAGCTCCTAGTGCCCATAAGCAAAGAATGGCTGATCCTTTGTCTCTTTCGTCTTGTCATATAATATTTAATGTGCAATGTGCAGTATGATTATCTTGCTATCCGGTTCCCTTAACAAAAAAAAAAATGTGTGCATTTTTCTTTGCAGAAGAAGAGCAACACCCCTGCTTACCAAAACAGATGTGTCTTGCGTCTTATTCTGTACCATGTCTGTGTGAACCTGCCTGTCATGATTTTCTCTTACCCTGCCTTCAAATTCATGGGTCTCAGGAGCTCTCTTCCTCTACCACATTGGTATGCACTCACTCCTCTCTCCTAGCTATAGCACCTCACGTATTTTAATTACCTTACCTTATTGCTAGTATTCTTCATCTCACTATCTCAGCATGTAAATATGAAAGCACCAATGTTCGAGTTGGAGAAGAAAGGCTTACATATTTCAATCTACTTTTTTTGCAGGACAGTTGTTGTATCTCAAGTTCTTTTCTACTTTGTCCTTGAGGATTTTATATTCTACTGGGGGCACAGGGCACTGCATACGAAATGGCTATACAAACATGTTCACAGCGTCCACCACGAGTAAGTGATATTGCTTCATTACATCTTACTTTACATGTGGAAACATTTTCTAGTCTATGACAGAACAAATCCTTGCAGGTACGCAACACCCTTTGGTTTAACTTCCGAATACGCCCACCCAGCTGAAATTTTGTTCCTGGGATTCGCCACAATTGTTGGTCCTGCTCTTACTGGCCCTCATCTGTTCACCCTGTGGCTGTGGATGGTGTTGAGGGTATTGGAGACAGTTGAAGCTCACAGCGGCTATCACTTCCCATGGAGCCCATCAAATTTCTTGCCACTGTATGGCGGGTAAGTAAGCTAGATCATTATTTTCTTTTTCCCCCTTAAAAGGGACTGTGTTTGTTTATTTGAAGCTGAACGCCTCACCGCGTGCTCAACTTTTGTCATGATGAATAGCTCGGATTTCCATGACTACCATCACCGTGTGCTGTACACAAAGTCAGGGAACTATGCCTCGACATTTGTTTACATGGATTGGTGAGGATCCCGTAGCATGACTGTGTTGAGTTGTGCAGGAGCTCTGAACTCCGCCGGTACATAGGAAGCTCATTGGTTGTGTTTCAGGTTGTTCGGGACGGACAAGGATTATCGCAAGGCAAAGACCATTGAGGAGAAAGAAGGGGAAAAATCTGTAGATTGTGGAAGCTGCTCAGTGAAGACATCAGCAAGGCTGGCGATAAAGTTGCGCTCGCGGAAAAAGAGATGGATGCACCGTAGAAACAGTCAGTCATTGCCTGACGATCGATACTATAGGTTGAGATTTTGATTTCCTGTGTTTACTATGATCAAGAATGAGGTCGTGGCGACCTTGGTCTGTCATGAACTGAATTTGATAATTTGTAATCTCTTGGGGGTTTGCTTTGCGTTTGTTTCGACTTGATGGGGTGTAAAAATATGGGAGTGGGATGGCCTGGCAGCAGTAATAACCATCTGAATTGAAAGCATCAGAGACGGAGGGAGTAGCTTTGCACCCTAGAAAGTAGAAACTGTCCACGAAAGTCTGGGATGGCAAGAATTGATTGCTCGTGTACTTTGTTAGTAACCTATTCCGGATTTGTTCTTCTCATTTATATAATTTTCCTGGATCTCTCTCTCTATATATATGTGTGCGAAACATTTCCTTGGCATGCTCAGTCCAGTATTGTAGCTCGTAGTCCTAGACTAGGCATGAAAGTAACCAACAAACTTGCATCGGTTGAGTTCGGACCCAGATCAGGTGCAGTTGTAACTAGTACTGCAGCATCTCAGCAGTTCATGGGTAAGGCAGTGGCTATGATCAGGGCCTTGTCTTCTCTCTTATTCTTCTCACGTACTGGTGACAGCCGCTGCTTTTGGAGGGAAACAGATAAGTTTGCCGCCATTTCAGAGGGAGCAGAGAAGATCGCAACGGGGACGAAGCCAGCTGCCGTGCCATGGAACCTCCGAGTGCCTTGGATGATGCCCAGGAAATGCTCGAGGAATGCATGCAAGGTTTGTCCTCTATTTGCCATTGCGTTCCTCTTTTTGTGCTTGCTGTTATCATATATTTTGGTCTTAAGATGGCTTGCAAAGTGGGAAATGGTCGTTTGATTATTGTAATTCACAATGTCTATCTTTACAATGTTCTGATTGTAGTAGCTCAATAACACAATTTCAAAAGAAAAGGAAGAAAAAAACAGACAAGAAGCAAATTTTAATTTCTATGATGTTGTTTGTTTTTTTTTAAGTGGGAAAATGGTATGATACTGTTTCTTTTCTTACATAAAAAAAAATATGATTTCAAATTTTAAACGGGTCTCTATATTTCTTTGTATTTCTATGTTTTTCAGAGTCCAAATATTGTTCAAGTTATTACTGATCATTATTCCTTTGAAGTATCTATCCTCTCCTGTAAAAAACAGCCAGACACGTGGACACCCTCCCCTCCACTCATTTTCTGCTCCCGTGCCTCCCCACTCCCTATTGAATGTCCAGATCCTTCGGCGCAGCCCTGGCAGCAGCCACGCACGGGTTGGACTCCATGCTTCGGCGTACAGGCATTTACGTAATTTCTTATCTACGTTGGTTTACGTGTCTGGTCCTCCGATTGCATTTTTTGGGGGACTAAGGGAGTAGCAGCAGTGGCGGAGCCAGGAATTATAAGGGGGCCGGTCAAGAAAAGTCGATATATAAAATCTAAGTCACACTTAACCCATTAGTTTCCATAAGGTGACTGAGAACACTAATTCATTGAATTTAATGTGTGCTGACATATTCTTATATGTATCTAGGATCTCAAAGCCTCTTTGGAACGCAAGATTTTTTTCATGTTTTTATGTTTTTTTATGAAAATAAACTAATTTCTAGGACATTTTGGCGCAAATTCCATGAAATTCTCACGTTCCAAACAAGCCTCAAGCACTAATTTTCATCGGTAAGTAACTTCGTAAATTTTGAGCACTGACTTAGTCATTTCCATTACAATAATTTTATAATTTAATTATATTTTGTATAGTTTTACTATCTAGAAGATATTCCCTAATAGATATATATATATATCAAGAATTTTATATAATTTATCTCTTAATATAAATAAATATATTAAATTATTCTACTATAATTTTGGTTGTTACAAAATGTTAGGGGGCCATGGCCCCTTCCAACCCCTTGGCTCCGCCAATGGTAATAATGGCATAAGAGCATTACACAAAGTACAACAATTTCTACCCAAAAACAACTTTTACCAACTACCACCAAGAACAACCTTATCTTCACTCGGTAGTCCGCCAGTCCCGCCGCCGATGGCGGTGGAAATTGTAGCGGCGGCTTCATTAAGGGCCCTGGAAAAGGCTTCAGACACTCGCGGGGGCTGATCGAGCGTTCCCGTCATCCACCTCAGAAACAAAACTACTCGCACCGTGTGCGACGCGACAACCAGCGTCGTGGCGATACAAGCGCAGATGACCATTACGATATCGGTGAGAGCCTTCTTCCCCTGATCCAGGTGGAGCTCGGATGGGCACATTTTTTTTTACTCTTCGATATCTTTGAGTTCCCATTTTCCCCTTCATCTAACATAATAAGAGTAAGAGACGAAGGGCGGATCCAAAGGGGGCTATGCCCCCATTTCTCTATTATTATATAACTACAAATTTTACTCATTTGTCCATCAAATTTCTATAAAAATCACTCATTTCTTCATTACCAAGAACAGTCTTTACCAACTACCACCAATAACAACCTGCCACTTGGCCGCCCACCAGATCATCTTCACTCGGCAGTCCCAGTCCGCAGTGGAAATTGTAGCGGCGGCTTCATTAAGGGCCTGGAAAAGGCTTCTGACACTCGCGGGGGTTGATCGAGCGTCCCCGTCATCCACCTCCTCGGAAACGAAACTACGTACTCACACTGCGTGCGACGCGATAGCCAGCGTCGCGACGATACAAGCCCAAACAACAACTACAATATCGGTGAGAGCCTTCTTCCCCTGATCCAGGTGGAGCTCGGATCGGCACATGGGCGGATCCAGGGGGACTGGCCCCCCTATGCCCCAATTTCTCTATTATATAGCTACAAATTTTACTCATTTGTCCATCAAATTTCAACAAAATTCACTCATTTCTCCATTAAATCTCTATAAAATTCACCAAAAATTTCTATATAGTAAGTATTAGCTCTAAATCATGATTAAATTTTCATCGTCAATCATCATCTCTATTAGTTAGCCCCCCTTGGTCGTATCCTGGATCCGTCAATGATTATTACTTTGTGGCTATATATTTCGTGGGTTTGGAGCACATCTCGTTTCTAATGCTGTTGTTTGGATTAACCTTATTAATCTTGTTTGGTAGCTTACCTTATTAAGCTTATTAATCGCCTCATTTTAGTTGTTCCTGAATCATCTGTGAGAGGGGTAATCACAAAAATAAAGGAAAGCCGTTTTGTTACCGTTGTCACACAAAGGGACATACAAATTTTGTCTGCACTACAGTTCTTAGTTGTGAAACTTGTCTTGGGGATCATGTGAAAAAGTTATGTCCTCATTTAAAAAAATTTGCAATCTACTGCTATTCCCTGCGGTTACGCGGTGGAAGGATTGGGCTTTTATTTCATACCAGTGATTGATATTCCAAAAGCTACCCCAATCGATACCTTTGTTGTGGTACGTTTGCTGGAGGGTTCCAATATCACTATTTTTGAAGATTTTTTGAATGATTTACAATTTGGGATGAAGGGAGTACTTCATTTATATAGTAATCTGTTCAATTTGTTCGATACAAACAAACAAGGAAGAGTGACTTTAGATTTTAACCAATTCATGTACTGGAGTGAGTTTTTATTTCCTGTGTCTCTGTCACAACTGCTCTATTCAGATTTCAGACGAAAATATTCCTTATGCACATATCAAAAAGCTTCAGGTGTTGCACAGAGTCTTCTTCCCGACAAACATCACGCCGCTTGTGTATGCGTGCGGCAGGTCTATTCTGACCGTCCATCTATGTTGTGGGCACGAATCTTGATGCAATGTGTGATGAAAGAAATCAGCCGACACAAATCTCGTCGATGGCTAAGATAGGCCTTGCGACCACACGTACAAACGAAAAATCCATGTTCCTTCTTCCAGGACCAGGAGATATCCTCCGCCCCTCCCGCTCCGCCGCCGGAGAAGCCCGCAAGATCGTTCCCTTTGTCTTTTCTGGGCATTTCCACGAGCACCTGGTCTGCAGGTGTTGCTGGGCTGGGGTTCCTGGAGACTGGCTACCTCACTTACCTCAAGCTCACAAGCTCCGAGGCGTTCTGCCCCATCACTGGCGCAGGCTGCGGCGACGTCCTGGACAGCGACTACTCCGTCGTCTTTGGTAATCTCTTGGTGTTGTTGCTAACAAGTTATTGGTAAATGGACACTAAACTGTGTCATTAGATTAGTTCCATGTAGTGGCTAATTATATCTTCCTGCATTTTATATTTTTAGTTCCAAGTATTTTTTTTTCTTTGTGAACTAGGAGTAGTTGCAAGCAATGCTTGGTTATGGTAATTCTTTTGCAAATCAACTATATGATTGATTTTACTAAACTAAAGTAGTCTAATTTGATAAAATACATAATCACAAATGGACAGTGCTATTTCCTTTTGTTTAACGATTACTCTCTCTTCATTTTATAGGGATACCTCTTTCCCTTAGTTGGTCTGGTGACTTATGGTTTAGTTACCGCACTTTCTCTGCAAGAAAAACAGTGTGTTCTTCATTTGAACCGTAACCATGTAGTCCAGTTAAGTAACCATGGTCACTATTGGACTTCTAGGACTTTGGTTTTGAACGTATCCAGAAGTTCGCTGGTATTCAGTTAGCTGTAGCTGTCATTATAGCACTTGCTCTGACAAACTCATACAGTTCTGCTACTACTCAATTGAAAGGGTGAGGCTTCCGTATTGATGTCTCAAATATTCTGCTCCTTAAATTGCTTTTTTTTTCTTTGCTCTATTTTGTTATCTTAGTACACTATATGTGAACTTAGTATATGTTTCCTTTTCTTTGATACGATTGGAAATGACTTGATGATTCTCCTGTTCATTTTACGCAGCACAGATGATTTTTTTTTAGAGTACACAGTACAATGCAGACAACTCATCATCCTCTAAACTTATCCTCTATCTGTCCTAGTCATCAATGACTACAGGTTACAATGACGGCGAACTCGTCGTCTCCGATGCCCGCGAGCTCAGTGGGGTCTTATTTCCCGGGCCGGCTACGAAAGCGGCGGGTGAACAAACTTTGTGTAAAGCCCACGTAGGCCTTGTTTGGATGCATATATATCTACATCAAACCATATGTGTTGGAGTGTATTTGAACTAATACACACTTCAATCTATGTTATTTGAGGTTGATATATGCGCATCCAAATAGTAGGTGGGACGGCTGAAGGTCATGGGCTTATGTGCGACACGCTAGGGTGTGTACCGTGGGCTACAGCCGTACAAGTACACAATACAAGCACGTGACGCCAAGCAATAGGAGTCCGTGCGTTCATCAGTTCATGCATGCATGGCTCCGCGTGTCGGCACGCATCTGCCGTGGCAAACACGTGACAGACAGCACGAGGAGGTACCCCAAAAGGCAACCTGTTGTCGTGTGCTACTGTATTGTAGTACTCCACTGTCACCATTCCTTTTCCAGTTTTCCGATGCATATGCCCGGCGTGCGTGACTACTGATCTGATTGTTGTTTTTTGACGTTAAACTACTGATCTGATGGTCGACTGACGACAGACAACCATTATTATTATTAACAAACCACACATGATATATATGCATGTCTCCTTTGATGGAATTAAATGAGACGAATTTCAAATTCTTTCTTGGTTGCTATAAAGAGGAGTATAATAGATCTCAACGCATTGATATGGAGAAACCTGAAACATTGAACGGAGACAAACATCAGCGAGCACGCACAGGCGGCACACTACTAGAGAAGTAGAGACCGAGATCGATCGACTCAAACAGACGACGATATAATTTGCCACACACACCGTACCAGACCAGCAGGTGAAGACGTACCAAAAGTGCAAAACAAACCGCGCAGACACTTGTTATTATTCATTCATGGGTCTCATATGGACTGATCGCGATATCAACGCGCGACACGGCGACACAGATCGAAACGGGCCGGGGCACTCGCCGGGATGCACGCATGCGTGCTCTCCCACGGCCAGCCAGCGGGGCGAGCGAATCATGAGTGGCGGCAGTGCGTGGTGCAGAAGCAGCGGCGGCGGAAGCCGTGGCACTTGCCGTCGAGGAACCCCTCGGTCTTGCAGACGTTGGCGCAATTGGCCCGGCTCACGCAGGGGCCACGGAACCTGCTGTGGCTCTGCGACTGGCACGTCTGCACCAAATGCATGCACGTTTTTCAGATCAGCAGTATCGACGACGAGTTCACAGAGGAGGACGTACCTGTGGCCACGAGCAGCAGCATGACGAGGAGGACGGCCGTGAAGAGCTTGCGAGAGAGCTCCATCGCCCCGCTTCCTGCTGCTTCTCCCTTCTTCAGCGACGGAGGGGATATGAGACAACTGAAACTGAAACAAACACGGGTGCCCTTCCCTGCCTTTATATAGGATCAGTACAAGAGAAGAGATGGCCGCCAAACGCCCGCCGGCCACACTGCACAAGATGCGAGACGTGAGGTGTCCTGCGCGTATGCAGCGAGGCACGTACGTACGTGTAAAGGCCGGCCCTGCCGTTTCCCGGCGCCCCGCTAGCTTTTGTCCACTTGATGAAGAGCCTGCAATTTCACTGTGTTATCTTCCATCTCATAAGCAATTGCAGAATCTCAAAAGTAGCTTGCGAGTCTGTCTAAACTAGTTCGAGACCTTCTCAAAAAAAAAAAAAACCTAGTTCGAGACAGGCTGCACTGATCGAGTAAGAAACCAAACACGTTATTATGTGTATATGGCTGGCCTTAGCGACGAGGCGTATCGTAAAAAGCCGGCGTTTCTGAACGATCGAGGGGGCCTGGCTGGCTTTTCTTTCACGGATCGATCGCGGATGCGTTCAGAGTAACCGAGCCGAGACTGCGGCGTTAATAAAGGGCGGTTCAGCAAAGCCTGATGCTCCTCTTTGTGTTGTGGTAGCTAAAGGTCAAGCCTGCCTTTTGCGCGTTAGATCGATCAGAGAAAGTCAACTATGTGTGCGTGCACTAATCTACCGTCGAAAGATCTGAGATACTATGCTACTGTCGGCAATTGGCTTAATTTCCTTCCTGCACCAAAATTAATTTCATTTGTACGTAGTACGACACAGGTAATTAAAAGCATGCAGTGACGACACTACCTAAAGTAGTGCTATTTTTTTTTTTAGGACTAGCTCACAATTAATTAAATGCATATTATTATAGAAGCAAAGTTTATTCGCGTCGTTGCGATTTGTCAAAAGAAAAAACTAACTAAAGCACTCCCCCGATCTGATCTGAATTCTCGAGCGAATGCGGTGGATCACTTGGGTTTGGACGAGAAAAGCGAAACAAGCATTCAGAGATCGATCGATCTATCCATGGAATAAAGGGCGGATCGGATGGCGTGACGCATCGCCTTTAATTTCCTCTCCTGTTGATCTCCACTTGTGAAGCCCTTTTTCTTCAAAAAATGCCAAGTCGTCCATCAACTTCCATCAGGTCCCACCCATAAACGATGCTCCAACAGCACAGCATGTGCCTGTGCTGCGTCGTCTTGTTCCTTTGTTTCATTTTTTCAGAGAAGAGAAATCCGATGCGCGGCGCGTGATCTCTCCATGGGCTTCGGCTTGGTCCCGGATAAGCCCACTGGGCCCATAATAATTGTGCATGGCCCGGCCATCTTTGCAGCTGGGAAAGGCCCACTGACGTTTTCTTTCCTCTCTGCTCCTTGATGAAAGCCCAACGTCAGTGGTCTCCCAAAGCAGCGACAGCCCAGTAACAAATAGATTCAGTTCAACAGACTTGGTACGGTCAGTCAAACGGAACAGGTGCAGCAACGTAAAACGTACGAGCACCCAAAGCAAACGGTTAACCAAGTCTATTCATGCAGCCTTACGATCCGAGTCGCTCGCCCATGAGCAGTTTTCGACGACGACGTTCAAAGCGCAGCACACGACAAGAGCGTGCGCCGACATAAAAATCCCTTAGGCCTCCTTTGGAAGCCCACATCCACGGGGGTATCCCGGCCCTTTCCCGGGTAGAGAGCCCCGCGTGCCTTTCAGCCTCGGCCCAGAATCCTCTGCATTTGGAAGTCCACATCGAGGGGGAGCTCGATCCGAGCCCTGCGTTTTCCCCAGAGCGGCTCCTCCCGTGCGCTAGGGTCCGGGTGGGGATTCCCCGAGCGAGGCGACGCGTAGGCGCTCCACCACAGCCGCCGCCCGCCGTCCTCGCCCCAGCCGCCGCTCCACCGCTTGGCAACGCAATCCTTGTTCCACCGCCGCCCATCGACACCATCCTCAGCCCATCGCCGCTGCCGTCGACGCCATCCTCGCTCAGCCGTCGTCGACGCCGACGTCGCCCCCAACCGCTGCCTCCGCCCTCGTCTCACCGACTCTGCCACACCCTTCTTCGCCCCATCTCCGCTGATCCTCGCCCTTGTTACGCGACTTCTGGGGTCTCCATCGCCGTCCTCTCCCAGCTTCAAGAACCGGTTTAGGTAAGCTCCAAGATTTATTCCAAGTTCCTCTCCTAGATCTGTTGATTTTTACTCGATGCCAAGTTCGATCTTTCTTGTTTTCTAAGATTGGAGATGGCAGTAGTAGTTTTCATGGTGAAGAACAAATGGCAATTGACAGTGACACTATGCAGGGCGTGCTTGTTTAGAATGCAGGTCAAATAAATACTTGCATGATTCGGCTGCCATATATTCAGTTGAATAAATTAGACAATTTAACAAAAATGATGTGGATGTTGTTTCTTAATTAATGACTGCATGATTTAGTTGCCATGTATATCTGTATACCTCATTGCTTAATTGTGTGTCATAGTAATCTTGTGTTTTGGTGATAACTAAATAGATAATGGATTCTTGGGAGGAGGATGTTAGGCAGTTTATGTTAGATGAGGAAGAATTGGACGATGAGCTTTTCTTTGTTATTGTCCCTGCTATCATGTCCTGTCTCTATGATGAAAAGATTTTAGAACACACCTCATCTCTTCCTGGTGCCAAAAAAGTCAAAGAAATCCTAGAAGGCCAAAAAAATTGGTGCAAGTCTGAGTTTAGAATGGAGGTTGGGATCTTTAAAGCTATAGCAAATCTTCTGAGAGCAGAAAACTTATTACGCGACACACGCGGAGTTAAGATCGAGGAGCAATTAGGAATGTTTTTGTTCATGCTCTCCCATAATGCTAGCATTGAAACGCTGAAGAAAGCGTTCCAGCACAGCGGTGAAACGATTCATAGGAAAGTCAATGAAGTCTTCGATATAATTCCAACATTGACTCATAGATTCATCAAGCTTCCAAATCCAAATCAAACACATGCCAAGATATTATCAAACCCTCGGTTCATGCCATTCTTCCAGGTTAGTCATATAGGTTGCTTGCCCTTGTATCATTCCATACACATTATTCCAACAATCTTAAGTTCTTTTTTACATACAGAACTGCATTGGCGTCATTGATGGGACACATATCCCTATTACTATCAATGAAGATAAGGCCTCTCCCTTTAGAAACAGAAAAGGGACATTGTCCCAGAATGTTATGTTCGCTTGTGACTTTGATCTCAAATTCACTTTCATCTCTTATGGGTTGGAAGGATCTACGTCTGATGCAGGAGTATTAAGTTCTGCTCTTGCAAATGGGTTTCATGTGCCGCCAGGGAAATTCTACCTTGTAGATGGCGGATATGTTAACACTCCATCATTCATAGCACCTTATCGAGGAGTTAGGTACCACCTTGGTGAGTTTAGAAGGCGTGGATCATCACAGAGAAATGAGTATGCAAACTACAAGGAGTTGTTTAATCATCGGCATGCACAACTTCGGAATCATATTGAAAGGGCATTTGGGGTGTTGAAAAAACGATTTCCAATTCTGAAAGTGGGAACCCACCATCCAATTAGGACCCAAATCAAGATTCCTGCAGCAACAACGGTATTTCACAATATAATTAGAGGGCACAATGGGAAAGATAATTGGCTAGATCAGCAACCACAGTGCATCAATCCAACCACTTTTGTTGATATGCCGGAGGGCGATAATAGTTATCCAAGTGAGATAGAATCGAGTGATGGCAACACATTACGAGATCAAATCGCGCAAGCGATGTGGGCTGCCTATAATAATTAGATGGTAATTTAAAGCATTTTTCATCATTTCAGCATTTTATCTTACATTTTGTATTTTTAGAATTTTAGCTTATATTTATCATTCCCAATTTTCAGCAATGTCAACGTCCCAGGGTACAAGGGCTGCATGGAGCTACACGTATGAGAAAGGGCTGGTGGATGTAATGAAAGAGCACGTCAATATTCCAATGTATAGGGCACAAAATGGCTGGACACAAGAGGGTTGGAAAAATATTTCTAAAAGGTTCAATGAAACTTTCCCTTTGGCTCATTTTACAAAACAACAAATGTAAGAGAAGGAGAAAGAACTGAAAGGAAACTACAGGGAAGTTAGAGATGCCAGAAAAGAGAGTGGTGTTGGTTGGAATGAAACATTGAGCATGATAATTGCCCAACCAAAGAAATGGGAAGACCTAATTGAGGTTAGTCACTTTTTGTCAATTATATAGTACTGTGCTTTCACTAATTTATGAAGCTAACCAAAATGTTGCTTTGTTTATTTAATAGAAGTATCCCAAAGTCAGCAAGTTTCAAAAGAAGTCACTTTCTCTTTATGAACACTTGGCATCATTATATACAGGTAATTTGTCTATCATTATGACATCATTATTTTTCTATCATAACATTTTGTTTGTCATCTCTAATCTATTTTGTCTAATAAACACTTGACATCATTTGTTTATTTCACTCAACATTTGTTCTGTGTATTAATAGGGAGTATAGCCACTGGAGATTTGAACTTTACATCAACCGAGCCTCCAAACATAACAACACAACCTCCAACTGAAATAAGTCACTCTGAGCAAAGTACACAGAACACGGCTGCTGGCTCTGATTCTGTTGGCATCAGTTTTGGGACAAATCCTTTTTCTCAACTTGAAGGCCCAGAAGTGCAATCTGCACCAGTCAATCTCAATCGAGAGGAGCATGAAAGTGGTACTGGAAAAAACGCAAGCAAAGTCAAGTGGCAGCTATACTTGGTGATTTCTTAGACTTGAGAAAGGTCCAGATGAAGAAAAATCAAGAAAAACTAGATGAGAAGAAGCAAAAAGCAGATGACTATTCTGTAGAAAAGTGCATTGCTGTGGTGGATAGCATAGAAGACCTAACTAATGTGCAGAAGGCAGATGCTAATGAGTTGTTTCAGTCTGAGATGAATCGACAGATATTTATGATGACAAAAAATTCAGATGTTCGACTAATTTGGCTAAAGAAAAAAATTTCATATGTATGTTTGCTTGTTGTCTTAGTTCTCTTCTCTTATAGCATTAGATCATCTAATCGAAACATGTATTCTGAGATGATGCTTGCTTCATATTAGTTGTAGATGTCCCAGTGACTAGCTACTGTAGAAGTGTTAATCTGCTTCGAAGGTATACCAGTTTGTACACATGTCAGCAGTAACTATTATTTGTCAAGAGCATCCTATACATCTTTAATAGTGTTTGTCAACAACAACTTATATATACCTTTGTTGTCTTTTTCTTGTATGCTGTTATTTTATAAAAAGAGTCGAAGATAAGTATGTTTGTTTCTTTGTATGCACATCCTAAGCACATATGTATGTTGTTATGGTGCAGAGAAATTAAAGATGGATCAGTCAGGCAACAACCAAAAGGAGGATAATATTGGGTCAACATTGTATTCATAGCTCATTTATTTTTATAAACATGCTAGTTGTTAATCATGTATTGTGATGGCGCATGATATGTCTCCTTGATAAACTTGTTAGTTTGTGTGATGCTCTATTTGAGTTGGCTTCATAAGTAATACAACCTATTTGAGTTGGCTTCAGGAGGACAATACTACGCTGTGCTGATGCTCTATTTTGAGTTGGCTCATTATTTAGATAAAAACTAAAGAACTTTGTGTTGACTATGTTCAGAGCCAAGTTTGGTACAAGTTTTTGGCCACTTATTTAAGTGCTAATGATAATTCAGAGCATGTAATTATTTTCTAAATTAACTGATTTTTTTTATCTTTCTCACGTTCTTTGAATTTTAATTTTTTCTTGATTTTGGCATATTTCTGTGTATTTTTAAATTATTTTTTGTGGTATTTTACTCAGGCTATTATAATTAAAAGAACTCAAAGTTGAATCTGCATGGTTATTGTACTTTGCATATGCCTATAAAAATGCATAGTTATTTTATAAATATACATACACTAGGCAAAGTGCATATATGTGATATGTACATATCCTACAAGCTGACAAGCGAGAGGGACACAGAGGTAGTAGCCACTGCTCGGCTTCCAAACAGACACGGGGGACGGGGGAAACCACGCCGGGAAACGAATTGCCACGAGAAACCCCGCGGGGGCCTCCCTGCCCTGGGCAATTCTGGCCCGTGCTCCCAAAGAGGCCTTAAAGAAAGGCTCGTCCCCGTGCCGAGACTGTGCAGGCACAGTTGTCGAGTGCGCAGCGCACGTACGCATAGTGCCGTCCACCGGCGCCGGCCGGGATCGCTGTCCAGAATGGGGTCGGGAGGCACCGATCGATGGGCGATGGAAGGGGCGAAAGGAGAGGCCGGCGCGCGACGCGGCCCCGTGGAACCCTCCCGCGCGCCGCAGATATTTCTCGCGGACCGACCAGACCAACCCGGCCGTCGGTCGTCGGTCTCGGCACACACATTGCCCGTTTTGGCCCAGCAGTCCATGTCCACGTCCACGCGAATCTCGCCGAGACTCTCTATTCCGACTGTTTCCTGATGTGGCGTTGGCGTGGCGAGAGCTGCTCGGCCCGACAGCGACGAGTGGCGATCCAGCGCGTTACTGCATTTGTGCGGCAAGCGCCCAGCTGCAGCTGCCGCAAGTGACGAAACAGCATTGCAATAAGGGCAACCGAAACGGGACGTACTACGCGCCTGTTCCCGTCGTTCCTTCTCCCTTCCGAGCAGAACAAGCCGGCGGTTTCCCGTCTTCCTGGTGCTTGTTCAGTTGGGCTCGCTCGCAGCCGCGGGTGGTAGCTGATTCCGTGTTGGAAGACGTACGTCACGACAAGGACGTACGGATCCATCCAGCATGTTTAACATTGCATTCATCTGAGTCTTTCAGAACTGCGCGCAGATTATTTACTACTTTATTACTAATGTAAATTGAGACAGTACGTACTAGTTTGGACAAGGACACGGATCCATCCAGCATGTTTAACATTTCAGAACTGCAGATTACTTACTTTACTCATTAAACTAGCCTACTACAGACAGTAGTAGTTTACCATCAGGATCAGAGTATAGACACGTCATTTTCCCATTTTGATTCACCCTTTCTTCCTTTTTTGCGTGCGTGTTCTCAGTACGCATAACCTCGTGCTGAATAGCTGCCGCGCTGGTGATGAACAGAGGTATACTATCCTCGCCCCCCACTCCCAATGTTCCTTGATCCACGGATCCATGTCTTGTCAAGTAGCGCATCGACCAAACATGATTTTAATAATCTTTTTTTATATTTATTTAAAATGCCAAACTTGTGTTTTGTGTGGACGATAGGGGCTGCCACTGTCTCGCCTTTTATTTATAGGGTCTCATTGAGTCATTGGACATACAGACAGCTAATCTACAGACCAGGGGAGTGTTCATCGTTTTCGTTTCCCACTAAGCAACTTTAATAACTAAATATATATTTAAAATATTAATATTTGTAGTACATAATTAATATTATTAAATAGATATTTAAATCTAGTTTGTTAATGATTTTATTTAAAGATATAGATAATATATATATTTTTATAAATCGAGTTAAATTTATTGACATATAAATCGAGAAACATTTAGAAATTATGGGAGTACACAAGTAGTTGGTAGGAGTAAGTGAAAATAGCTGCACTGGAATCATTTTCTTCTCAGAATAATGCGTGATCAGCACAACAAAGTAATGATCCACGAGAAAGAGATATCAGGGGCGTGGACACAGATATTTCCTGTTCGATAAGAAGTATAGACAAATAAATAAGATTTTTAAAAGATGCACGGAGATAGAGAAGCTTGAACCGCGGAAAACGTGTCAATATTTTTAAAGGGAAAACGTACCGTCATCAAACGAGAAACCGAGATAGTATACAGTACGAGAGAGCTAAGGAAAAGGAAAGAGGCCTTTTACAATCTGAACTTTCTCTTCTTGAGGATTTAGAGGGAAAAAAAGTCTTGTTTAACAAGTGACCAAGTGATTAGAAAACATTGGATTATGAGTGCAAATTTTAAAATTTTGGATCATGAAGAGAAATATTGGTTCCAGAGAAGTCATGAGACATGCCTTCTCAAGGGGGATCTTAACACTGACTTTTTTCATAAATGTGCAAATGGTCGAAGAAGGAAAAAATACTACCATTTCTTTGGAAAATAATGATGAGATTGTTGAAGGGGATGATAATATCTTAAATTTAGCCTCTGCCTATTATGCTGAGTTGTTTGGCCCCACTGTACATCATAATATTCACATGGATTTAAATATGTGGAATGACACCTACAAGTTAAATGAAATTGACAATGCTGCTCTAAGCCTTCCTTTCTCTTAGTCAGAAATCAAGGAAGCATTATTCCAAGTAGAAAAAAAATAAGGCCCCTGGACCTGATAAGATTTCTATAGAGTTTTTCCAAAACTGTTGGTGCATCATTAAAGGTGATGTTGTACAGCTATTTGATGATTTTCACAAAAACAAAATTGATATCACTCGATTAAACTATGGGATTATTACCTTACTCCCAAGGGTAAAGGATGCAAACATGATCCAGCGGTATAGGCCAATTTGTCTGTTGAACTGTTTGTATAAACTGATCACAAAGATGCTAACTATTAGAGTTGAGTCATATGCAGATAAGTTGATTAATCCAGCACAAACTGCTTTTCTTAAATACATAAACATTTTATCTGGTATTATGTGTTTCCATGAGATAATTCATGAAACCAAGAGGAGAAAAGAAATTGGAATTATCCTTAAACTTGACTTTGAAAAGGCTTATGATAAGGTCAATTGGAGTATGCTCTTCCAATACAATGAAGTGAGAGGTTTTAATCAAACTTGGATTAACTGGGTAACACAAGTGGCTACTGGTGGGACAATTAGTGTCAAAATTAATAACAAGATTGGGTCCTATATCAAAAGTTACAAAGGGGTTAGACAAGGAGATCCTTTATCAATTGTACTCTTCAACTTTATTGCTGACAACCTAACTAGGATGGTTAAAAATGCACAAGAACATGGCCTTATCACTGGTTTTATTGACCATATCATACCCAATGGAAACAATATATTAGATGGAGGCATAAACATCAATTGAAAAATGTACGTCAAAATCTTAAATTTTTTTCAACGATGCATTTCTATCGTGTTTATGAATGTACCTTGTTGTAAAATAAGCTATGGAACCCAATTTTAAAAAATTGATGCGAACATCGGTCAAATAATATTTCATACTATATTTTTTGTTTTTTCATGGTCGTGTACTCCCTCCATCCTAAAAAAATATTTTAATTATAAATTTGGATAATGTCATTTTTTTGGGATAGTGAAAGTATTTCAGAAAGTAAGTGGCGAGTTGAGATTACCAAAGGGAAAGAAAACAACACACACAAAAAGTGAACAGAAAGAAGCCGATGATTATAAAAAACTAAGAGACAGACCTCAACAACAGGAAACTTGTCAACACCTAGTTAAAGGCCACCTAGATTACGAACTCCGTAACCACCATACATCATGCTCGGCTGTTGAGGCCATGCACAAACCAACAGACGACATGAACCCTTAACACGGACCAACCATATAAACATGTTAACCGCCGGGGCGAAGTCGTCTAGGAACACATTGTTCTAGAATAGGACCATGAAGGCTTGAAGGCTCTATGCTTGGACTTCGAAAGCGGTTTAGCAAAGATAGACTCATACTTATGTATAACTACAAAGCCGATGACTTGTGTTGAATCCGCGAGCCCCCTAACTTGATCATAATAACCTGCTGCGCCTGAAGAGCTGGGTTGGTTGCCCCTAGGTTTAGCAGCTAAGCCAGTGCTCCTCCTAGACACTCCAAACTGGGTTAGTCTTACTACACTTTTTGTGTCATACATGTTAGTGCTCTTTTGGATCAGAAATTGCAAACCACAATGGGGTGGGCGCCCTCCCTTATCTCTTAGCGTCCATTTTGCATTAAGATTCGTGCACCAGTGCTTTAAAATCCGTGCCCAGTGTTTTAAAATCCGTGTTGCAGTGTTTTATTTGGCTTGCACGAATCACAGAACAAACTGAACTGTTGGATAAGGAGAGTGCGCTCACCCCATTGTGAAAAATACAAGTTGCTTTTGGATAAATTAGGCTAAGTTTTTTAAAAAAATCTAGAAATTGGTATATCACACGGAGGGCTTGTTGGCCGCTGGAATAAAGCGCCGAAGTCTACTACCCCCACTTCCAATCATCGCCACTGGAATTTATATAGTGATGATCAGTCTAATTTCAGTCACTACCACCGGATTGACGAGGCAAAAAAAAATAAGTGCAAAGCTGAAACTTTTTATCACAAAATTTGTTTGAGCAAGAACAAAAAATTATTTCCTTCACGTTTTTTCGCACCACGTATTTTACAATGTGCACATAATTATAGGTATCAAAGTACATACAAAAGGAAAAGGAATGCGTGCGAGTGATCCTGATCCGTACCTACACTATCACAGCCATCCTTATTCTTGGAGCTTTGGCACGTGTGAGTACAGCTCCAAAACTTTGGCAAAAAACAAGTGTACTAATATATGTAGCACCAGCTATGCTCTGTATAGTGCTGTGCTACCTAGCTATAGCCTTGACACCGCCATGACGTGCGCCACCGGCTGCTCCTCGCGGCGACCGCCGATCATCGTCGAGGAGGAGGAGGTCGTCGTCTTCCCCTTGGGCTTGTTCTGCGCAGGTACGGTGGGCGCCAGCTTACGTGCCTCCTCCCGGAGCTTGACCTTTTCAACCTTTCCGAGCGCGTTCCTCGGTAGCGCTCCGACGACCTCCACCTTCTTGGGAACCATGAAGCGCGCCATGCGCTTGTTGCAGAACGCGACCACGTCGTCCTCGCTGAGCCCGGCGGCCTTGTTCTTGGGCACGACAAAGGCGCACGGCGTCTCGCCCCAGCGTGGGTGCGGCATGGCAACCACCGCCGCGTCGGCGACGGCCGGGTGGCGGAACAGCACCTCCTCCACCTCCTTGGAGCAGATGTTCTCGCCCCCGCTGATGATCACGTCCTTGGACCGGTCCTTGATCTCGATGTATCCGTCCTCGTGCACGACGCCGACGTCGCCGGTGAGGAACCAGCCGCCCCTGAAGGCGCTGTCGTTGGCCTCCGGGTTGTTTAGGTAGCCCTTCATGACGCTGCTGCCTCGGAGGACGATCTCCCCGACGGTCTTGCCGTCGCGCGGCACGCTGACCATGGTGTCGGCGTTCTTGACGTCGGCGTCGGCGAGGGACAGGACGCTGACCCCCTGGCGCGCCTTGAGGCGCGCGCGCTCCGGGAGCGGGAGGCGGTCCCACTGGTCCCTCCACTCGCACGCCAGCGCGGGGCCCGTCGCCTCCGTGAGGCCGTAGGCGTGCGTGACCTTGAAGCCGATCCGCTCCACGCTCTCGAGCAGCGCGGCCGGCGGCGGCGCGCCGCCCGTGAGGACGTGGACGGGGGCCTCGAGCTGCTGCTGCCTGCTGCTGCCTGCGGCGCCCTGGCCGTCGAGGAGGATGCTGAACACGACGGGGGCGCAGCACATGTGGGTGACGCGGTGGCGCGTGATGGCGCGGTAGATGTCGGCGGGGCGCGCGTCGCGGATGCAGACGTTGACGCCGCCGCGCGCCGCCATGCCCCAGGTGAAGGTCCAGCCGTTGCAGTGGAACATGGGGAGCGTCCAGAGGTAGACGGGCTCGGTGGGCACACCCCACTGCAGCAGCAGGCTGGTGGTGCTCAGGTACGCGCCGCGGTGGCTGTAGACGACGCCCTTGGGCGCGGACGTGGTGCCGGAGGTGTAGCTGAGCGTGACGGCGTCCCACTCGTCGGCGAGAGGAGGGAGGTCCGCGTCGGGGTCGCCGTGCGCGACGAGGGCCTCGTACTCGAGCTCCCCGAGACGGGCCCCCGTAGGCGAGCCAATGTCGTCGATGACGGCGACGAGCGGGACGTCGGTGGCGGCGAGGAGGCGGAGCGCGTCGCTGGCGAGGCGCACGTACTCGTAGTCTACGAAGAAGAGCTTCGCCTTGGAGTGGCGCAGGATGGTGGCGACGGCGCCGGCGTCGAGGCGCGTGTTGATGGTGTTGAGCACGGCGCCGGCCATGGGGACGGCGAAGTGCATCTCGTACATGGCCGGCACGTTGGGCGCCAGCACGGAGACGACGTCGCCTTTGCTGACGCCGAGGGAGAGCAGCGCGGACGCCAGGCGGCGGCAGCGGTGGTACGTCTGGCGCCAGGTGAAGCGGACGCGGCCGTAGATGACGGACGCGCGGTCGCCGTAGACGGCATTGGCGCGCGGCAGGAACCCCACCGGGCTCAGCGGCACGTAGTTGGCCGGGCGCTTCGGGAGCTGGTCCATGGCTATGGCTTAGCTAGCTTGTGGCTCGTTCTCGCTCGCTCGCTCGCTGTTCAGCGTGCAGCCGTACGTGTGCAAAGGAGGAGAAGAGATGAGAGGTGGTGAGGCGAGGCGAGTGAGCTGCTGGCACGGCCGTAGTGGTGGTTTATATAGGCGGCCCGGGCAGTGCGAGGCGCGTTGGAAGAGGGATGGGGCCCAGCGTTCCTGCCTCCTTCGGCAGTGAGTGGGGTGTAGTAGTAGTAGTAGTAGTAGCACGGAACACGGTTGTCTGTCAAAGAAAAGAATAAACAGAACGGAGATTTCCTGGGGCTCCGCGGGGAGGCCCGTTACATTTACAAGGAAAATGAAGTGAAAACGCGGGGTCTTGACCACATGTTTTCTTTGCCTCCTGCGCACGATTTTTCACAGTCCACCTGTAGCGACCCTGCCCGCTTGTTATTGCTCTCGTTGGATCGCCATCGGTTTTGGCCTTTTGGGAGGAGGCGGACCTGTCCCCTGTTGGCTGTTGCTGGTTCGGTTTTTTGGGGTTGGATTGGGTTCCCGGCAACAACAGAGAAGATGGCAGAGGAGACGGCAGATGGACGTGCCATGGCCGGGATGGCCCGTCGAGAGCTTGTGGACAGCGCGCACCCATCGATCTTCAGCCATTGAATTAGTGCCACGTGATTGGTATCATCATGCGCGACCGGTAGATACTACTCCTAGGTAGTGCTGGTACACTGGGATGCTCAGCTTCAGTTTCTTTCCATGGATATGGATTTCATTATTGTAGGCTTGTATTATGAATTGGTTGCCGTGGTAGGGGTAGAGCTTATGCTAGTTTTAATGGGAGTTTCATAGAGTTTCATTGATATTAAATAGGCTGATGTGATACCTTATTTATAAAGAGAGAGATGATAAGAGTTTCATAGGAGTAGAGAGAGTTTCATCCCCATAAAACTATCTAGCACTATTTCCAACACATTAGAGCATTGAAAACTGAGATATGAAACTCCCTATTGAAGATGGCCTTAGCACAAAACTCGGCAGGGGCGGACAACAAAAGTCAATGGACTATATATGAAGGAAAAAGTTAACCATTTTAAAGCTAATTAATAAGATCCTCTTTGGCAACTCTCGCTCCATGCTACTATAGCTGGTTTAGGAGGGCGTGTTTGCGACCCTAGATCTGGCCAGCTTGGCCAACCGAACTGGCCCAGGCCTAGGTAGGCCTATCCCAAGTGTTGCAACGCAGCTTATTTGTGCCCTTGTATCAGTTAATCCCGGTCTAAGAGAGCGTGTGTTTGCGACCTATCAGACAGTCGGGCTGCCGTGAGCCGCGAGGAACCGTGCGTGCGCTGCGGAGAGTCATGCTCCAGGGAAACGGAGGGTTTGGTCATTTCTAGAGGGCCAGGCCGAGGGGGCATTTTTTGCTCTGGAAAGCCAGACTCGCTTGCGGACCAGGATGTCAAACATGACAAGTTGCACCCCATGAGCATAGCTAGGCTGTTGGGCCATTCTCGCAAACGCACCCTTACAAACCTTGCCAAATAGGTTCTAAATAAATCATGGGATCATGGTCATGGTGGGTTTCAAAGAAAAGTGCTACCCTTGTCTTACATATTTATGTGATGCTTGTACCCCTACATAGAAATTGCACCACCTATATTTCTCGGATGATATATTTTTTTATCAAAGATTAGTTAAATTATATATAAGTATAATACATAAAATCTATTATAAAAAAGAATCCTCCATACGTTAATAGTTTTTAGCCATTGATAATATACTTTGAGTAAATAAAACAGGTTAAAGATAATAATTATATGATAATATACTTTTGTTAGTCAAAATATGACACAAATGTTTTGAAGTTGATAGTTAAAGTTAGAACTACTTGACTTGGGACATGTAAAAAAAATAATAGTATTTTTTTAGGAACAAAACTAACACGACATGTGCAAACTAATACGATATGTAAAAAAAGAATTAGGAGCTAAACTTCCGAGTTGATTGAAGTTACTCCTAGTGGATATCAAACAGATTTCTTTTCCGATAGTTAGTAACCGAAACGTCTTCTTTTAAAAAAAGAATAGTCAAAAGCAGAACTTTTTAGAAGTGTCAGTCATTCAGAACCTCACAAGATAAAACCTTATGTTTCCTACTTTCCATGACAGGGTACACTACACACATGATAACGATCTCCACGGAAGATCGTTATCTCAAAGCGCAAGGTTTTCTTTGTGCTCGTATTTTCTTTTTATATTTACATATTTATTCAAAAAAAAACATCGGTATATATTTAGTTGGCGTTGGCGTTAAGTATGCGTGTATACATGTGCGTCAACATTGTCTCTAGTGTGTTCCGCAAAAAAAAAAGTTATTCTCGCCAAATAATCCCCTCCCAAAGGGGAAAAACTGAGCATTTGTTCACTCGTAGAAAAATTATTTGGTCTACCTTTCGGTTCTTGACGGCGCCATATTCGAATCTCTCGGTGCATGTGTCCATGGAACGTGAGTTTCGTGTGAACTGTTTTGCTTGGCCATTTATCGGGCGGAACTGACTTTTGGACCGAAGGACCGAGGTTGGTCTTGGCAGTGGCTCAATTGCTTTTGTGGCCGGTCAAGTCGAGTCGTCACTCCACACACCTGACCCGCCCGTAGTACTGCACACCACGCATAGGAACCGTGTTGGGCGTTGCCTCTATCCACTAGTCACTCCTAAACTATATGAATACTCCCTCCGTTCCAAATTATGAAGTTAAGATAGTTTAGTTCTCCAAAATTTTTAGACATCTTATAATTTGGGATAGAGGAAGTAGTAAAATAAATGAATGAAAAAATAAAGTGACCTATAATATAAAATAGAAAAGTAGTATATAATAACTACTTATACTTATACTCTCTTCTTCTTCTTTTTCTTTTCTATCAGAAAATATTATTTTTCTTAAAGGTCTTTGTAAAAGTGTGCCTTTATATATTTCACTTATGGGCAATGGTAAAGTTCAAACTTTACCCTGAAGAAGTAATATTTCAAATTAATCTGAGTCATTAATTTTCACATTTTATAAATTATTTAATAGACTAAAAAATAAATAAAAAAACTCACCGCATCCCATAACGACAGGAAATCCTAGCTTCCTTCCGTAGAGACATGCATTAAATTTGAACATGCACAATTATCTATAGTAATAAAATAATAGACAAATTGGATATTTGTGGTATTCAAAATTAAGTTGATATCCAAATATAAATTTAAATTTAAACTATTTGATTCATAAACACATATAATATATATGTCTGATGTTTTCAGCGAAATATCAATAGATTAATATAGTTTTTATCAGTATTAGAGCTTGCAGGAATTAAACAAAATATCACTAAATTAATATATAACATAGAAACTTTTATTAAATCCTAGAGTTACAAACATATTTTTTTATCAATTTCTAAAATTAAAAATGAAATTATATTACATGCACTAACACGTTACCCACTCACCTAACAAGCATACACCGGCTAATAATATGCATGAATGTCATGTATCCACTCATCTAAAATGCATACACAATTACACATGATGATACAAGCACGCACAAGCAAATCATGTTAGACATAAAAAATTAATGTGTCACGCTAAAAAAATTGCATACACACGGTAAAAATCATGTAAGGTGTCCATTCTCACCTAACATGCATACACACGGTAAAAATTTAAATGCAAATCAAAATATATCAAGTACGTCCAAAGTTATAAAATAAAAGAATTTACCATATTAGAGATCACGCATACATATCAATCGAATCTAGAAAATAAATTATATCTAAAATTGTTCTTATTTATTCTATTTTATATAATAAAAAATAATAAATATACTTAACATCTCATCTATCACGCATACATCAATCGCCCTTATAGTCATGAATTTGCAGATCCTAATACGTTCTGTTCTTGCGGAAGCCAGAGACAAAGACTGCACTCTACTGCGCAGAAAATCACATGGTTAAACCGTAGAAAATTATGATGCATGACATACAGCCAGGCACGGCGCCGCCAGACGAAGTAAGATTTTGTTTCTATCGTTAACAGCAGATATACTCATGCATTTTTCAACAAAAAAAATATACAGTTTACGGTAGATTCTGCATCGGTATCATCATTGCCGTCGGCATCACTGATGCAGTTCCTCCATCGCCTGTGTGGCTGTGTGTGACTGAGCAGCAGATATTTTCTGGGGCATCGATCGTTCAGCAAACGATGCGAACTGTTCATGCAGCAGCAGGCCACACTCCATTCGTCGCGTTGGCGAAAGAGACCGTACTTGGGTCTTCCACCATCGGCCATCGGCCATCGCTAGTGCAGGACCTGCTAGACGAGCGAGACCACCACGACCTCTCTAGTTGAGCAGCGAGAGACAGTAGTGTCATAGTGGACCTGTCGGAGGAGCAAATGTGGAAGCATCGGACGACGGCTGTGTGCTACTGCGTGCGGCGGAAAGCTGCTGCTGTTTCATTTTATTTTCTTTTTTTCTGGAGTTATGAAAAAGGTCGTCCACACACACATTCCTTCGCCAAAAAAAAACAAAGGAAAATCAGATGGCATGCTGATTTTTTTTCGAGGCCTAGTTACACACGTAATCACTCACATACACGAGCGCATGAGTAACGAGTTTTCAAGCTAGAGTTCTCCTAAATACAGTAGTGCATAACAACAATAAGTAGTTGACAACATAAAACGGTTCAAGGCAGAAGTCTCTTTAAGAATGCAAAAGGCCTGTGTGTTTTTCTTCCCTGCTCCATATCTAAACATTGCATTTAGGTCTCCTAATTAAGCATTTGGTCTCTGTCCATAGAATCCGAAACATTATTATGGCATTAGTACGTAGTAAGTACATCTTTACATACACACTCATACTACTGAACGTTTCTAGAATCCATCCATAATAATAACCGATCGGTATAGGGCCGCAGTATCATCACAGTTACACCAGTGTTTCCTCGCCGGCCGGCGGCGGCGTCAGACTGTCAGAGAGAAAGTACAAGGCCACACGAGGTACTACACTGGTCCGACGACCGGATGGACGACGGAGCCAGGCATGACGACACAGCCGACAGGTGGGTGGGTGGGGAAGTACTAGTCCTGTGCAGCCGATCGATCGATGATCTTCGTGGTCTGTGCCGTGCGGCGTCCCACTGCACTCCCATCAGGCATCAGCGCTACCAGTACCTGCAGAGTCTCCACCGTGTCCGCGGAAAGCGGCGGGCAGCGCCTCTTGGCTCTGCTCTCGATGCGGATCTGGAAGTGTCATTTTGAGTTTTTAATTAAAAGATCTATCAATGATATCATTAATAGGTTTTTATATAAAATTAATTCAAGTTATTTTTTTAAGTGAGAGAGACAGTTATTATTGAAGTTTTTTATATAAAATTAATCTAAGTTATTTTTTAGAAGCGAGAAAGACAGTTATCGAGGAACGGGACTATGGTGCTGAGGCAGACAACCAGTGTCATCCGGATCTACCTTCTTGACGTACCCCTCATCAGACATCCGCTAACAAAAGACAGTCAGAGTAGGTGCATTCTTTTCGATAAATATAATTACTCCAGTAAAGAATAATAAAGAAACAGACGAGGCAAAGATGAAGTGATCAGCTTGTATCACGTGATTATCGACCGTACGGAATCATTGTTACAGTACACACTGTTCGCTGCTATCCGATGCAGACAGATACTGTAAGGCCATTTAGAGCATTGTTGAACTAGATCAGGACCACGCTAGCTCGCTCCATAGGCACGGCCAAACCATATAGTACTAGTTTCCTTTTTCTAATTTCTAGTCTTTCTATTTATTGAGAGGGACAAAACTCCAAATTGCTCCCACTAAGTAAGGCCATCTATTCCTATACATATCAGTTGATTTTTAACTTCAAAAATTCGTGAGGTGATAGGCCGGGAACATCATAAATCATGTTATTATTTCAATAATAAGAAATTAACCCTAGATGTATATGTGGATTTATTATAAAAAAAGTTTTATATGTAGATTTGCATAAAAAATATGGGAAGGACCATATTGTATATTTTTAACATAACTTATGGTGTTTGCTATCACCTAAATCTCCAATTTGTACTCCAAGAAATAAAAAGAAAATTTAATAAAAAGTACATTGAATCAATTTAAATAATTCAGAGTAATTTGTACTTGCTTCTTTAGAATCTATCTTGATGTTTTTTTTTTCTCTAAAAGGGATATCTTATAACATGAAACTATATATTTTTTAAAAAAATCAATGGTCAAAGATATACATGTTTAACTTAGAACAAACTAAATACGCCACTCAAGAAAAAAAAAGAGGGAGTAGTTTAAGTGTACATGCATGCATGAGCGATAGTAAACTTGTATTTTTCCGTTTGAACAATCATAAAAAATGTCACCCAAACAATTCGTGAACCAATTCATTTTAAACTATATTAAATAGTTTATACATGAAAATAATTTGTCTGAGTTGTCACGTTACATAAACTTTATACTACGACACTTTGACCAAACACATGACGGCATATCTACTCTACATTGTTGGCTGATGAGGGTGCTGGTCTGATCTGATCTAGCTCGACAAGCATGGCCAAAAATAAACCCACACTATCTATAGTTTCCACTTGTACAGCAAACGCTCTTTATTCGTGCAACGGAAGCTGCGCGTAAGTATCTTGACCGTGTTAGTGTTTCTCCTAAAAAAGGCCTAGCAAACGACCGAGTCAACTCTGGAATTTCGCAACCAATTTCGTGCAACTCTGCCTGCATGTTCTGCCGGTCCCAAAATAATCGTTTTCCAGAAATGCATTTGACTAATTTTACATAAATAGAATATTAATATTTATTACTGTATATATATACAACTAATATCCTTAACTTAACTAGATAGATCTTTGAGTCATTGTTCATAATAAATTTTATTTTCTACAAATCTATCCCAACTTTAATCACTGAGGTATTTTGGGAATTGGGACGGACAAGCACGTAGAAAGGCGACCTTCGTTCGTTCTCCTGGCTGACGACGGGACTTGCAACTGCAACTGCACTAAACTAGATATTGACCATCCGAGCCGAGACTGCGTGCAAAAGCTGATGAAAATGTAGAGTAAATAGCTTACGTAGGTACCATTGGCCTGACCATCAACTACCACTGTAATGACGCGTATTAGTATTAGTAATGCTCAAACTACAGATCCCCTGGACATCACCTTGGATCTGCTGCAACTTGACACGGATTGTTCAGACTGAATAGTAGTAGTACTGAATCCAAAGGGTCAGACTGAATCCAACAACTAACTTGACCTGCAGGGTGTCAGTCTGTCATGACGAATACAGTACTCTCCCTTTTGCGTCGACAATACAGTAAGGCTTCCCCAGTGCATGCTGTAGGCTTAGCAGAAAAAAGTAGGTGCTCTAAACTTGTCATATTATCTTGGTGAAGCTACATATGCTTAAAAAGAAAGAAAGTAGTTCATTGTAAAAAAGAAGAGGGAGAGAAAATAAAGATGTGACATGATAAAAGGATAAAAATCACTTTATGAGCCACAAGAAGTGGTAGTTTGTATTGTGCACATAATAGCCTCAACATTTACTGGTCTATGTGGATCACTGTATTTGTACTGAAACCACTAGTAGTGTTAGCCTTCATTGGTGGTGCGGATTCTAGTAGTAGCATTTTTTTTTTGAGCCGGCAGCAGCGGGTGCTCGTCGGCGCCGTTCTGACCTGAAACCTCAAAGAGGAGCTTGCCTTGAACTGCACCTGCACGGAGCTTTCGGACCCTCCCGTGCTCCGGTGAGCCCTTCCTGCCGGCCTCGTGCCTCCCCGCCGGTCATGAGTCAGTCAGTCCCCGCGGTCCGGCCAATTTACACGGGGGCTGGGCTGGTCTGGACTCAACGGCTGACGCGGACTCCACCGTTGGTTCGTTCGCTGCTGCGCGGCGGGTGGCGCTGGCGTCGATCGGTCACGAGTCCAAGTCTCTGTTGGGTCGGTCAGGGTCTGGGTCAGCCAACCGATGCGCTTCCATCGGGACCGAGGGGACAACGACGACGAGCTGTGTCTGTGTGTTGCGCTTGCGCGACTGGGGGACGGCCGCTGCAATTTCCATTGCGCTGGGGGAAGGGGCCCGCCTGTGGTTGGCCATTGCTGAATCCATCGGCTTGGACGGGAGTGAGTGGGTGCGTGACGGACTGACGGGCATCGTGACTCCTGAGGATGAACGACCGCCTGGTTTCGTAAAGCATGGTGATTGGGTTAGGACACAGGCACGGTGCGAGTGCGTGTGCTGCGTTTGGAATTCTCTGGCGACTTTCAACTGGAAATGTCCGTCCGGTCACGTATGAGTTCCCTGTCTTTACCGTTTCTTTTGTTTTGGCATCATGAGCATTTTCGTCTCCAAATTGCTTGCAATTTCTCGTGCATTGCCATCTTGCTTCAAAAGTAGCTTACGCTGACTCTTTGTATTGTAAAGAAATGTTTTGACTAAATATTTGTAAGTACCATCTGCATCCTAAATTATAAGTTATTTCAAAAAAAAATTAAAGAGCCTCACATCTCAAGCTTAACCAAATTTGATTACATATAATTTATTATTTATTTTACACAGGAACAGACACAAGACTAGCCTTCAACATGTTCGACCTCTAACCTCTTCTCTCTCATAGTACCATGCCTCAACCATGGGGGCTTAAGCCCCCTTCCAAAATCCATATTGCTTGTTGGTTCATAGGTCTAAGTTGAAGCTGAGTTTCTACCACCCTGTCTAGGTTTAGTGGTGGCCCATGTAACTTGTTCATCATTTCTTTTGTAGGTGGCTTGAGCTCTCCTCCCTTTAGGTCTCTACCACACTCTACTCTCGATTGAGGATTGTTGCTATCTTTGCTCGCGATATAAGATTACCTACTACTCTCTCCGTCCCTAAATAACTGTCGTCGTTGGTGTTCGTGCCACAAGTTTGTCTTAATTTGTAGAAAATACGTGCAACATTTGTATCTCCAAATAATTTTATTAAAAACTAGATTTAAAGATCTTTCTAACGATACTAATTATGTAGTATAAATATTAATATTTTTTAATATATATTTAGTTAAAGAAGTTTCTCGGAAACCGCAAACGACAGTTATTTAGGGACGGAGAGAGTAGGTATGGCCCTGTTTGGGAACGCTTATGTGAGAATCGATTTTAATCTGATCAAGATTTTCTGATAAGCTGCGATAAAAAGAATTTGTTGTCTAAACAATCGAGAGTGTTTGGCAATTCTGATTATTGTCCTTAAATTGTCTATTCTAAGTGCAAAATGACTTGTATGCCCTTGAGGTGGATGACACCTTAACTTTTCACTGAATACAAGTTTAAAACAGTTACGTTACTAATTTTTTATGCTTCCATAATAATTACTCCCTCCGTTCCAAATTATAAGTCGCTTTGACTTTTTTGGTATATCCATTTTGCTATGAATCTAGATATAGTAATATGTCTAGGTGCATAACAAAATAGATGAACCAAAAAAGTCAAAGCGACTTATAATTTGGAACGGAGGGAGTAGTTCATAACAATAACTAATGTGTATGTAAGATGAAATTAACAAAGATCTGGACAAATTAAGATCGATACAACAGTTAATCAACTAACCATTTTACCTAAACTTTTGCTGACTTGTCCATTTCAAATCTTCACATACCCATAAATATATAAACACAAGTATTCAACATAATATTTGGAAAAAAATTCCTACCCAAACCAATGCACCTCTAATGCCTAAAATAAAAGACATTCAACATTTACACAAACACCCTCGCCATGGCACTCCTCTATAGTTTATCCTTTTGCAATTAAAAAACAAAGCATTGTACAGATCGGGTATGAGCACGGAGTGGATCGTAGAAGAAGTGAATCACCTTTCGTCAGAGCAGAAAAATACGACGGGGGAGCCGGCCTCCACCTCGGAACAAGAAGCCTCTGGAGGAGACGACGGGGAACAGGAAGCGGAGGGGCGACGCGAGGGGAGATGGCGACGGCGCAACCCCAGCCAGCGCGACCGCAGCCTGCGCGTGCGGAGGGGAGGGGCGGCACGAGCGGAAGGGACGGGCGATGGCGACGACGCGACCCAGGCGACGTGAACCGTAGCGAACGAGTCGAGAGCGGAGGGGCAGAGGCCGGAAAAGGAGCCGCGGTGGGGGAAACGGGGACGCTTACTCGTGGTGCGGAGAACGCCGATTCTAGTTCATTTTAGATTATTTTCATCTCCCCGGTTATTATACAATCTAAAACAAGCGAGGGTGTTTGGGTGGGATTTTCGATTATTTTCACCTCGATTCCGATTATAAGCGAAAACAAACACGCCCTATGTTTTTGTTGGACCTTCATATTTTAATCACCAATATCTACAAAATAGTGTATGTTTTATACTCCCTCTCAGTGTCGGTCCTATAATTCCGAGGGTCATCTGACGAACTCGTTGCGACGGCCCGTCTAAACTATATATAAAATCTTCTAATATTTAGATAGCAACATGCAGCTATAACAAACTTCAAATTTTAGGCTAAAAATTTATGTATAGCACCTTATTGTGATTGAATAAACCGATCTTCTTAATTAGTTTTTCGTTTTCTTTTCACAACCCTTGACAAATTTTTAATTATCATTCTAAAATTTTAACACCTAAATTAGAAGAAAAAAAATATGACTACATGAGTAAAAATTACAATTACTAGAAGTCTATAATACTATACAAATGATTAATTTCGATTAATTATTAAACAAGAAAAAATAACTAGGCCTAGAAATACAACCATGTAGGATGATAGGACCGTAAACCATAGCCCACAGCTCTACCGACGACTTCACTCTTCTTCAGATAAAGATGTGCGATAGTCGGCACTATGACGCATGCGTGCAACTCCTCGTACGGGACGGATGGAGGGGATACAAAATATTATAGGAAGATCATGGTGCTCGTGCCATGCTCCGTTGACTTTCCATTGTGATGCTTGTGCTTTTGTTTAGAAGTTCTGTGACTTGAATCCTGGAGTGTAATTTGATTGAAATGTCTATCTGACCATGTATGATTTGTCTCAGCAAGTTACAAGTATGGGTATTTCATTAGTAAACATCTTGCAGTTTCCCACGCTTTTCATTATTGATCGAGTCCTGTCCTTATACTACTGTACATGTTTGAAATTAATTTGACTTGATTTTAGTAAGTAGGTGAGGTCTTGTATTTTTGAACAGCTTTCTTTGTGTGCCCTTCTATACGCGAAAAGTTTATTAGTGAAAACTTGCGGTGAACTTCGTAGAAATTCATAGTAATGTTCTGATTAGTGGTTCGCTGTTGCCTTGTTCATCAGTGGTTAAAGCGATATCAGCGATGACCCATTATTTATGGGTGATGCCCCGCTTCTCCTTTGTTGATAGCAAAATAAAGTTGATTTTGATGTCCAAAGATGTGGATGCGTGGTCCTACTAGCTTTTATCCTCTCGTCTCCGTCTTAGTACATGTTTATTACTATATTGGATAATTGTTGTAAAAAATTATTATAATTTGACTACCAAAATAAAAAACAATGATGGCCAACAAGATGGGGTTTGCACCACCTTTCTAAGAAAACAACGTCACTTTGCACATATATTTTTGTTTGAAATCTCGAGAGCATATATGTTCGTATGAATGGATCTCATATCTGTGGTACGAGGAAAACATGAAGCAGTTACCAACCATCATAGAGGTAGTTATTATGATTATACTCCCCCGTTCCAAAATGATTAATCATTTCACGGATCTTGAAGAGTCGAAGTATATCAAACTTTATCAATTTTTCATTAATTGTATTTTCGTAGTACGTCTATTTGTTGATTTTTTTTAATGCTAGTTAAACTTGAGATGCTTTTAACTCTCCTAAATCTGTATAATGACTTATAATTTAAAATGAAGGGTGTATTGAAAAATTGCTCAAAGGCAATTTTGTTGTTGCAACGTTAATGTCGTAATAATATAGTAATAACACTATTGTTGCAATCTGCAAACAAAAAGATGGATCATAGCTTCCGTGTGTAAATAAAAATAAGCGAATTGAATTACAATCATTGTACGGCTCCTAAAGTCGGCAATAGTGCTATTCAAAGAGTCCGGCTGGAGCGTGGCAGGCGGGCCAGCTCGGCAGGCGATGGTGCGCGAATCAGCGTTCGTTCGTCACAACACAACACGTACAGAGAGCTCTGGTGTAGTAAACCTTTGCAGCAGCGCCCGGCCGGCCGTTCAGATCCCAGCAGACGTATACGTGACGATTGACACTGCCAGCTCGCATCTCACGCGAGCCCTCGCACACCGCGCGCCTGTTTTCTAATCTATCCGTCGACGGGCCGGGAGGGGCCATTGGCGACGTACGTACGTGCGACTCCACCGGCCGGCGACGATACTTGCCTAGCTTGCTACAAGTGAGCGACCGAGCACATGCATATGCATGATGCTCGCTCGTCCGTTCACACGTACATACGCTGCGGGACATACTACTGTACTACAAAGCTTTAAGTTCGTTGTTTATTTATTATTACTCCTACTTATTATTGATTAATTAATTAAACCCTGACACGCGATGTACAGTACGTCTCGTGTGTCATGTGCGCTCAGTACGTCTGCGACGATTAATTAATAAATAAATATATAATCATTCATTAGCAACTGCTACTACGGGAGTATCCGACTACTAGTCGTGACGCGTCGTGTCCTTGTGTACAGCGTACTACAGTCTACAGTCTATCCGCTGCGCCGCTATACGCCAACTAACGCTCTAGCTAACCATATGGTTTCACGTACTTAATCCAAAAAAACCATGTGGTACCTAGCTAGTACGAAGCTCTTGTATGCACAGCACTGGATCGATGACAGCATGATCGATTGACACTTGACAGCGCCAGTTACGCCAACCATCATCGACGAGCTCATGATCGACCGGTCGACGACGGAGACGTACGGCTACTATATACGCCAGAGCTACGGACCGAGAGACGATCCTATCCAAGGACACGGCACACGGCACGGTACGTCCTCGGTCGAATCCGTCCGGTGGAGTGTTGCGACGCACGGGCCGGAGATTCCGCTGGCAGCCGGAGGAATCATGCTCATGCATGGCCGGCCGGCTGCCTGCTGCAACTACTGCGCGCCAAAGCCCAAAGGCCCGCGTTGGGTCGGCCAGTGTGTAAACACGCACGGTCACGCCGGCGGAGTGGTTGTGGTCCACGGTGTTCAGACGGTGTTGATCGAGTTCGTGTTCAGTATCGTGATGTTAGTTTAGTTCTTGTTCAACCGCATTGGGGACTCGACACGCCCGGCGCGCGTGCGCAAACGGGTTCTCGCGTCGCCGAAGTCAGTTCTGTGGCCCCGCCGCCACCGCCAGCCAACTGATATGAGCGAGGAACGCAACGGGGACGGATATTTTTGGGTCCCCTTTCCTGCTCTGGGCTCTTCTGTACGTGGAACCAACGAGCACAGAGAGGCAGGTACCGGCAGTAGTGGGCCGGCCGTTTTCCTTCCTCCGGACTGGAAGCAAAACCTAGAAAGGAGAAGAAACGGGACGGGCTGAGTTGCTGGGCTGCTTCGTATCCGACAAAAGGGGGCCGGGCTATCCAAAAGTCCGAAAACTATGTCGGCTTCGTTCGTTTCACAGGCACTTCACACACAATCCACCACGAGGGATCGATCGGTGGGCCGGCTCTCTCGGACATCCCGTCCAACCTCAATCAACTTCCAAGTTCCAATACGACGGGAGCAAGCAAAACACGCTCACTTGATCAGGTACTACCAGTACACCGAGGCTTTTTACGGACACCGACACGTGACACGTCCCATTGCCACCAAAGTTCTACTGGTCTGGACAGTGTACCGAAGTTGGTAGTACGGTACTGGCGTTTGGCGTACTGCCAATGGGCCCATGCTGGGCAACAAGTGAAGGTTGTTCTGTTCAGCAAGCAAGGAAGCAATGGACAAAGACACTGCAGCAGGCTTCGGCGGAGCACGCACGCACGCGCGGCGTCCGGATGAGAGAAGGGAGGAGGAGGCGACACGTGGTGGCGGGTACACGAGTTGAGGACGAGGTGGGGTCCGTGGGAGCTACGAAAGGGCGAAGGGGCTTAACCGCCCCGGAGAATCCAAGACAAGGGGCGCCTCGTTTACTTAGTATTCCTTCTTTGTTATTATTTATTACATATACTTCATTCATCCAGTCCGCCGCCGCCTCCTCTCCTTGACTCTCGGTCTTGCATTGCATTCCCAGGGCGGTTGAGCTTCGAGACACAAGCAAGCAGCCAGAGCAAAGCAACCACCCCGACCCATGGCGCTCAGCTTCCACCCGACAACCGCCTCGCTGTTCGGCCACCGCCTCCCCAACGCCGCCGCGGACATGAGCTTCCTCCAGGACGACGGCGACGTCACCGACGCGCTGCTCGGCTTCGTGTACGACCCGCTCGACGCCTCCAACGCCGCGCTCGACGACCTCCTCAGCCTCCCGCCCACCAGCGACGACGACGCCTTCCTCGCCCCGCTCGACGACGGCGCCACCAGGGACGCCGAGTGGCATTGCGGCAAGAGGCAGCGCATTTCCACTGGCAGCCAGCTGCAGGTGGGGTCTCTGACGAGCGACGAGTACATCCTGCAACTGCCACTGCCGCCACCGCCCCCGCTCCCGCCCCTGCCCGCTGTCCCGGTCCCGGTCCCGGTCCCGACGCAGGTTCCGGAGCCCCTCGTGTTCGTGCGCGGCGCGTGCCAGTCCGTGAACTCGGCGGCGAGGCAGCGCCGGAAGCGGATCAGCGAGAAGACGGCCGAGCTGGCGCGGCTCATCCCCGGGGCGCACAAGCTCAACACCGCCGAGATGCTGGAGGAGGCCGCTCGCCACGTCAAGCTCCTGCGGGCGCAGGTCGGCGTGCTCGCCCTCATGCGCGCCGCCGGCGGCGGCTCAAGCGAGGTGCGTAAAAACCAGTGGCAACCGCTGTGCTTGTGCACGCACTGCATTTCTCAATGTCGATGCATTTCTCAGCATTGGATTCGCAGTTTCGTGTAACTGAATCGCTGTCCGTGCGTGCATGCAGATGCAGGAGGAGGTGGAGAAGATGCCGTTGTCGTCGGCCATGGCGCAGGAGCGAATGCAGGCGCTGCTGGCGAGCGGCAGCGTGCAGGAGCGGCTGGCCGCGGAGGGCAAGTGCCTAGTGCCGACGACGCTGGTGGACGCAGTGGCCAAGGACGACGCCGTCAAGGCAAACCCGGTGCTGCGCAGGGACCTCGCCCGGTTCGTGGCGTCGCTGCAGGCGGCCCAGTGAGACGACGGCGGCGTCGAGTCGACCGGTCTCGGCAAGGCCGCCCGCCTGCATCCGCGCGCGCGATCAATGGCCGGCTGTCCCTTTTTGACAACGCCGCCGGCCGTGCCAGCGCTGCTGCTGCTGTTGTGTGTGTTCCTGACCCCTGACCTGACCTGACGACGACTGTCTATAGCTGATCCGTAAGTAGTAGTAGATCGAGTCCGTGCTGGCATCATGCATTTTTAATTTTTGGTGCATTTAATTGTCTTGTTATTATTATGTTATAGTTAACGAACGCCGGTGTTCATGTTTATGACGGCGCATTATGTTACCCCCATTAATTAGTTATTAGTCTAGTTTAATTTTGGCTGAAAATTTGCATTATTGCAGGCCCTTTCCCTTAGTAGCGATAGAACATAAGTATCATCATAATCATAGAGGTACTAGCTGTTATCAGATGTTGTGGTTCTCAGTAGGACACTTCCGTGACTTCTCGTTGCAGATTGTTCTTTGAATGAATTCAATAAAATAAAGTTTTGCATGGAAAAGAGCATGGTATATATTTTCTCATTCTCGATGTGGATTGGATTGTGTTTGAACTTTGAACTGGATGAAAAATGAGCCTACCACGTCCACGATCTAGCAATTTCGTTTCTCTGGTAGCAAGTATCCTTATTTGAAGACGATTGGTTTATACGACGGCACGTGGGCAGGCCACGATGCCATGCAACGCAACCGCCTCCACGAGGACACGATCCTCCTCAGTCATGCACGGACGTGACCTGGTCTCCCGGTGTGTGGCATCGCTGACTTCAAGGGGGAACCCTCACCGCTGCCAATGGGCTGCAATCTTGCATGGCCAAATTGGGCTGTGGGCTAAGAGATATCCCAAACTGCCACCGCCGCCTCCACTTCTCGCTGGGCCAGATTGCAAAGCCTATATCGACTCTTCATCATTAGGCCATTTTATATACCTTTGTACTCCCTCCGTAAAAAAAAAAAAACGCAATCCTAGTTTTAAATCTGGAGTTTTTTTTGGGACGTAGGGAGTATTTCCTAACAGCTGTCTTGTCTAAAGAGTCATCCCCGCTTTCATCTTTTTCTCGCTCAACTTTTACGAAAATCCGATTTTCCTTCATAAACTCCAAAACCAGCCAAAACATATCCCTTAACAATTGAAACCATGTGTTTTACCTCCCTATCCCGGCTATAAGTGGTATTGTCTTTATTATTATTATTATTATTATTATTATTATTATTATTTTGGCTGAATCTTTAAAAAATCATAAAATGAAAATTTTAATTTTGTTGGACTCCACATGAGTAGAGCTATACAGGGAACATACACTATCATATGTTTTATTGCAATTTTTTTGTTGTATATTTAGATTTATATTCTTTTTTATAATTAATTGGAATAATTTATAACTGTATTATCTATGGTTCAATCATGGTGAAGCTTTTATGGTGACCTAATTATTGTATGTTTGAACTGTAGTTTAAGTTTCATATACATTAGATTTAACTTAGTTATAGATTTATTTAGGGTCTATGATGATTTAATAAGTATGAAATTTTTATAACGGTTCAAACATATAATATTTAGACCACCTAAAAAATCTTAACGATTAAACCGCAGAAACTGCATTTATGAATTATTTCAATTACCTTTAAAAAAATAGATCTAAATCTATAGTAAAAAAATTTGTTGTAAAGCATACCACACTATATATTTACTATGCAAATCTATTCATGTGGAGGCAATAAAATTAGATTTTCTATTTTATATTTTTTCTGTGATTTGCTACGACTTTTTAAAAAATCCAGTTCAATTAAATAAAAATCAAAAAATAAAATCACCTTCAAAACCGTTTATAATCTTGCCTGAAAGGTAAAACATATATTTTCAGAAATTTAGGAAAGTGGTTTACTAGATTTTAGAGTTTACAGAGGAAATCGAGGACCTTCCTGAAAACTAGGTGAAGAAAAGTGATCAAGGGCCAAAAGGCACCCCAGGCCCAACTCAGCCCATACCCAAAAGCCCCCAGATCCAGTCACCACCCGCCCGTCCACAAGCCACACCAAACCCGCCTCACCCATTCATCGACGGGACGACCTCGCCGGCGAGAGAGAGCGTGACAGATGGAGGCGGCGGCAGCAGCGGCCGGCGTGGAGCTCGGCTCCTCGAAGCCCCAGATCGCGACGCAGGAAGAGATGGCGGAGGCCCGGGTGCCGCTCGCCTACCGCGACCAGTGCGCGCACCTCCTCATCCCGCTGAACAAGTGCCGCGTCTCCGAGTTCTACCTCCCCTGGAAGTGTGAACCCGAGCGCCACGCCTACGAGAAGTGCGAGTACGAGCTCGTCATGGAGCGGATGCTCAAGATGCAGAAGATCCGCGAGGCGCAGGAGACCAAGGTCAAGGGCGGCGCCTCCATTGGCGTCATCCCGGCCACCGCCAAGCTCGGCTGATACGGTCCCGGCCCGATCCGCTTGATTTAGGTGAGCTCCGACCCCGTCACGCCGTTTCGAATTTTTTTTCTTCGGGATTTAGCTCGGTTGTTGTGTCTGATTTCGTGATTTGGATGTGAATGCCACATATTGTGTCGAATCCTTAGGGATTCCAATTGCGTGAATGGCCAATTGTGCGCCCTTTTGTCATTGGAAGCAACATTAGCTAGGGTGAAAATAGAAATGTGACTCTTGATTCCTGGCTTGCTTCGAACATTAAGAATTTGCGACGTGAAAATCATGCCACTGATATACATTCAAGCCACTGATAGTAGTAGTACATGGACATCTCAGATCAGTCCAGATTTTTCTATTTGTTGCACTTCCAACCATTATGCCACTGTATAGTTTATAGGTTCATATGTTTCGAGTTGTGATGTTCAGTACCCTTGACTTCATGAATACACAACAGTGCTAAAATGTTCCGAGATCAGTCAGCAGGTAGGAAGCTTAATGGAAATTCATAATATCTGCCCTGTGACCTGATTTTTTAGGGCTTCCAAACCACCTGGGAATTGGTTACAGACTTTAGATTACTGTTTGGTGATATTGGAATTAGAACTCTATTATGGCTTGTAGCTCCTCAAGTCATTGGAAGAAACAGTGGTTTAACTCGGCCTAGATTTTTGTTTATTGATATTGAACCAATTTTGAAATCGGAAGCTTTGTGCAATTGAAGCGGATAACGTGCATCGGCAGAAGGTTAGTTCAGCTATGCTGCCTATGCAGGCATGCCATTGCAAACACATCATTGCAGTGAAACATCAAATTTAATCAAAACCTGTATGATAAACATGTCATACCTTACCTATGCCAATAAGCAGGATATTTATCAACTATATCCACAGGTTGCTGCAAGCAATGTTGAATTCGAAGGAACTTGCCCAAGTTTCAATTTATTAACATATTGAGGTGTTATGTTGATTAAATGAAATGGAGTTGCCATTTCATATCACATTTTTTACGGTACTGCCTTTTAGTACTTTTGTAGTATTTTCCAGAATGTTAGGTCTTCTGGTGGGTGGGGGTAATATACCGTCTTCAGGGGATGCTACATGAAGAACCAAATGCAGTCCTTTTAGCTTCATTGTTAGAGGGTCTTCAGCCCTTTTGAGTCAACTCTTCAACATGCTGCTTGTACTTTATAGCATTTGATTTTATCTTAAATACTCTGTGACAAACCGCTGTTTCAATTTAATCTGGTTAAGTACAATAGAGCATCTGTCTGCATGACTATTGTATAAGTTTTGCTAGTTCTTGTGAATTCATTTCATAGCAGGAAAATGCAATACCAAACTTATCCATGCATACAACATACCGCATCCACTGTTCCTAGGTAAGCAACGCAAATTAATTAGCCTAGGATGCTAGCTTACTACAGGTGGCTCTGTTCATCTGTTGGCCATTCGGCTTGCCTTGACTATCCGCAGTCCTCTAGTAGGATGGGGAACCCCTTAATGAAAGTAGAAACGGTAATCTTGTAGTGGAACGTGGAAATGTAGATTTGACTTGTAAGCCTAATTTGGAAGCAAGGGGGAGCAAAACCCAGGGATGGAGAGCCAAAGTGTTAATTAAAACGGCTTCCCCATGGATTACCTGCTGGAGGAAAGTCCGGGATCCCAGAGGGATTAGAGTTTCCAAATTAGGCCTTAAGCTTTTGGACATCATATCCGATCACAGATATTTCCACTAAAAAGGATAACCGCTGGTTGAATTTTACAATGGGGTTTGCAGTTACATGCATAACATGGCCTGTTAAGTGGATAGGTGCTGGTGAATTTTCATTTCCATTTGTGACACATAATTATTAGTTCTATTTGTGTACTATATTAGCTTTCCTTGTGGTGCTTATGGCTGGATACAAGCTCAGCGTGATGTTAGTAACTGGTCTGGTTAACATTAGCAATGGTTATGGAAACCAGGGGACAGGGAATAGGGACTGTGCTTGTGTGGACAATAGCTGCTGTTAGCCTGCAGTTTTACTCTGCACATCTAATGCATGATAGTTTGAAACACATCGGATGTGATATTTAAGGAATCTGTTGGATCCGATCTGGATCATATGGTCACAACCTTCCCACTGTAAACCATGTCTTGTTAGCTTTTCGGCAGTCTTCTCTGATAATTCCATTTGCAGCCTGTGACAACCGACAACATGAAACAAACGACATAATAATAATGACAGTAGTACACCTACAACTAGTCTCTTCTGGCTGGTCAATGTCCATTTGTATTTGTTTCGTTACTACTACATTGGAGGTCACTTTCCTCTTATGAAATTTATATTCACAGTTATGTTATTATCCCCACACCCCCACCTCGGTGAAACTTGGCAGATACTGCTATATATATTCTTGTAGCTACCACTGTATGATGAAGCTGTTAGTCTGGGTTAGGAGTAATGGTGTTGATGTGCATCGTAGCTGAAGGCCAAACTGTGGGTTTTGAGCTGCAATTTGAGTCGGAATAGATGCTTTTGCTGTTATTATTTTGGACACTGAAACCATAGTCGTTATGGCTTTGATGATATGGAGCCTTTGGTTTGCTTGTCTCCCATGTGAATGCATGACTACCTTTGACGCCTAGCCCATAGGGCCGTGTCAGATGATTCTGGGAATAAAAATCTTCTCATCATCCTATTAGGTGGTCCGGTAGGTTATTCTATGCATTATTTGTTTTGGCCTGAAGCAGCGTTGGAACATAACACTGTTATATCATGTTGTACCTGTGGCTGTGGGACAATTTTGCTATGTCTTTGTTCCCCTGATGGCAGTATGTAGTGCCTGTCCAGAAACTCGTGTTGATTTCACTTTTTTCAGCAGAACATGCTCAAATTGTTCAGTCCTCCTATTAACCAGCTGGCTTCGTTTTGGACGCGCAGGTCTGCTGGCTATCACAGCGTGCAGAGGCATTGCGGTGTGCTAGGAAGGGATCCTGAATGTTGGTTGTATGAACAAACATGTGTTTGAATTTGGCATAAAGTTAACCGCTGTCTTCTTTCCTTTGCCCTCTCTCCCTGATGGGCATCTTAAAGTTTCTGTTTGATGATGATGAATAAGGAAACATTCTTGTCCTATAACCGATGACTGAAGGACGCCTTGAAGTTTTGAGTACAATCCGTGGTGTAGACTGACTCACCTCTGTGATTTTTTTTTTTGGTTGAAGTTTATATTTGAGTGTGCTCCTTGATCAGACAGCATTTTGCACGACCAGTGTCCAAGGTGGTTAACTGCTCTGCGGTCCAACACGGTCCGGCGTGTTCGCTGTGGTGACTGGTGACTGGTGAGGCGTGTCGCATGTTTGACCTAGAGCCCTGCAAGGCTTTGCAATACAAGGGGACCGTGCACCGTGCTTGAGAGCATCTCTGACTTTGTGGCTCAGCGCCGCAGCGCGGGCGGCGGGAACCGATGCCGATTCCTCGTCATCCTCAAATGGTACCTCCCGGTCGAATCTGGGTGCGGAATTGACATCGGATCCCTTGGTAGTTTTTGTCGTCTGTGCTGTTGGCCGTTCATTTCATTCATCCGGACCCGGCCAGCGCGCTGGGCCGCTGGCTGGTGCACTGCCCGAACGGGACGGCGGCGGCGGCGGCGGCAGTGGGTGAGCCGGCCGCGCAGCAGCGCAATGACGACGACGCACGCGGCGCGCTGCCTGCCTGCCCGTGTCGAGGCGGCAGGAGGAGGAGGGTACGGGACTATGCCGCGCCGCGCATGAGCAACCAGGATGCATGCACCAGACGGCTGCGTTTCCTTGAAACAACAGGTGGCCTGGCCAGTTACGCTAGGAATAGGACGCAGGCAGGGCAGCAATGCATGTGCAACGTTCGCGGCCTAGCCGTGTAGTAGCAGCACCGCCGTGGCGCCGTGGGCTTGCTGCCCATGCACTGATGCACTGGCCGAATTAGGGCAGATGGGAACAATGGGTGCTGTGGCGGCCGTGCGGGCCAGGGACAGGGAAATGATGATGAGCGTGGAGAAAAGATGCATGGGTACAGGGCACAGGGTCCAGGGTCTTCTTCCTCCCCCCTACCTGCTGAGCTCCTACTACTATTACATTCCGTCCAATGCAGCCAGGCAGGCAGCTGATGTACTACTCGCCTAAACGGCTAAACCCTAGCCCTTGTTCAGATGTAAAATTATTTGGAATTTTGACACCACAGTACTTTTATTTATATTTGGTAATTATTATCCAACCATTGAGTAACTAGTTTAAAAGATTTGTCTCGCAAATTACTGATAAATTGTACAATTAGTTATTTTTTTACTTATGTTTAGTATTCCATGCGTACAAACAGTCGATGTGACGATAAAATCTTATGAAGTTTTGGAATTTTGAAAACATATAAACAAGGCTCTAGTAGACAAAAGGGAGGTGTTGGGCTTGGGCAGGTCCACCTACCGTGCGACGAAACTTGGGGGAGACAGAATCATTGGTCGTGGGGCGCGGACCACGGCATGGCAGCCCAGATTTAGGCCTGCTCTGCGTTGCGTTGGTATCCATTCCTCCTCCTCCTCTCGGCTCAGAGATCAGATTCAGAGATCAGATCGCTGCTGTGCCCTGTGCAGCGCTCAGCGCTCAGGCCGGCCTCCGCGCGCCCCCCGTGCCATCATGCTCCTCCCTCCTGTCCTGCCCGGACCGCGGTCACGGTGTCCGCTCACCCCGAATAAAAAAAACATCGTGTGGGAGTACGTGTACTACCAGTGGGACGTGTGAGCATCTAGCATAGTGAACTCAATCGTGCACTCGTTGAAACAGCGATGGCCTACACTGATGGAAACGGTAGCAGACGCGAGCTCAAAGCTCGACCATGCAGCTATGGTACGACGAGTTAATTAGGAGCTCAAACATGATTCTACATGTCCAACGAGTGCAAAGGGTAGAGGAGGCTAAGATGTACTTAGTAGAAATCTTTTCTATGAAAGAGGTGAAGCACAAGGCGAGGAACATCGGTAATAGTAGGAGCTCTGTGATCAATAATGGTGTGCGGTGAGCAACGGAGCAGAGAGATAGATAGAGCACTTGAAGCAGTGGAAAGGATGATGGCACAATGTGATAATAAGAAGAAAAAAAACATAAGCTCGATAAATGCCACGTCAAATCCAAAGGATAAAGGCGTGTTTGGTTGTCAGCCCAAACACACACGCCACACCGTGGCTGCCACAACAAAAAAGACTGTTGTTTGGTTCTTATATAGTTTGTGGCCATCACAACATATCGTTTTCCTTCTCATGTTTGTTATTTAGTGTGTGCTAAGGGTGTGACATACTGTACCGTGACAAGTGTGGCGTAGCTTTTGGCCGCCATGGCTGTGGCGTGGCCAACGTAGGCCTTAAACCAAACACGCCGTAAATATAATCAAGTGAAGGGGTAAGTGATGAAAAAATTTATTACCCGAAAGTTCAATTCAAAAGCCTAGTGAAGGAGCATGATTTTACACTTAAAAAGTAAATATATACCCAATAATCAACCTTTTGAGTTGATAGACCTAACTAAAATCATCCCCATGTAAGTTATTATGACCTCTCTGGTGGTGCATCTTTTTATTTATTTTCATGTGGACAGTCTTCCTCTTCAATTCATGCGCTCCGCGCTCGGGCCCCGTTCGTACAAATGGTCTCTTTGATCTTGCTTCTTCAGTGCAACTTTACATGCATGAGCGTTTTGTTATTGCGGCTTTTGGGTCTCCTAACGACGACAGCGACGGTACAACAGCCGTGCCGCCAGAAAGGGCAGTCAACGTTATGATTATACTGGGGGCAGGGCAGATCGGGACAAGGAAAACATTCGTCCACTTCGACGAATGATCACGTACTGTTGGTTCTTGCTTTTTATCATCGATCATGCAAGATAACTCAAGCGGAGGCTGGTGCAAGAAAACATCTGTCCACTTTGACAAATGATCACGATTCTTCGCTTGAGCTTGTAATGTGTTTCTCTCAAAACAAAACAAGATCAATCGACTTATCAGCACAAAAATTTATAAGCCAAACGTGCTCAACATTTGGTCTCATAAGGTACATAGTATGTAATTAGCAAGACGATTACGGGACTATTTAGATCTTATGCAGCTAACAGTTATATATATATCTACTAAAAATCTTTTGAGATTATGTTTGGTCCACCAAATTTTGCAAAATTTCTATATATAAAACGAATGTCCAAGCTCAAGAAAATATATATCATCATGTATAACTAATGGAGTTGGTTTCGGCGATGTTCGATTCGCCGCTGGGGACACTGGTAAGTACGTTGCGACGGCCGGTACACGCGGGGAGTACGTGATGCTACCGCGTACTACTGCACTGCAACGGCGCCCGTTAATCGGCATGCATGCCAATGCCGAGATGCCGATCGATGCTCCTGCTGCTGGTCCTGGCCCAGTGTCCAGTGGCCAGTGCAGGCATGCATGAGCACAACACAGCAGCAGAGAGGAGAGGAGAGGCCATCGACGAGCATGCTCATATATATATATGTCATGTGCTTCCCTTCCAAACGGATGGACACAGCAGGAACAGCAAAGGGTCTGCTGGTGCTGGGAAGGGCAGCACAAGCACTGCACAAGCCACAAGGCATGCAGAGCTAGTAGCTAGTAGCTCAAGTGCCCAGGAGACCGGCAGAGACATCATTGGCATGCAAGGCGAAAACGAGCGGATCATACGGCTCATCATGCCCTCCTCCCTCCCAGTCGGCCAGTCCCAGCCCAGCTAGCGTCCATGGCTGCATGCATGATCCTTTACGCATGCCCTGCATCTGCATGTCCGTGCGTGCATCCACGTCTTGTCAACGCGCGCTTTCGGCACTGCATGTCTTTCGGCACTGTACACAGTATTGCCTTGCAAAGTGGAACATCCTCTGCCTGTCCCTGCCAATCAAATTCAAAAGACCAAAGAGGTCTACTGTAGAGATTTATTATTCTCTTGAGCCTTGGAGGATGATACTGTACTTTCTACTACTTCGCAAGAGTTACTATGTGTACTCCTACGTAGTAGTAAAACGTAGTAATGAATACGTACAGTATCCAGGTGCGGATCAAAGCATTAGTTCTTATATATGTTGTCGCCTGACAGCTATGGCTTGTGCAAACTCAAAACTGTTCGCTTCACAACTACATACTTCCAACTTATTTTAACTTATTCTCTTTCATAAAACATTGTTCAATCAGCTGAAATCAACCGACTTTTATGCAGTTTAAATTAAAACCAGATAACTCATGTTTTTAGTCCAGACTTATGAAGTGAAACACCAAGTTTCTTCACTTTAGACCCTTCAACCTTCATGGCTTGGAGATCTCACCTCAATGATCAGAAGTTATTAGTAGCCTGGAATAATTTTTTTATTACCACGTATAGCTAGCACGTACGTTCAATTGAAACAAGAGCATGATGTGTTTCGTTGAAATCAAGGCATGATCCAATGTTATTTATGTAGCCAACTTAAACATATGTTATTTGAAATTAAAAGCCGGCCCACTAAAGGTTAATAAGGTTTTTGCTATGCTATATGTATGTAGAGGTGTTGTTTTGACCAAAGATATAGTATAATTTAGGGGTTTTTTGGATTGATTCCATTACAATTTTGCAAGTTTGAAGAAGTGTCATTACTATTCGTCTACTTGAAAACTTGTCATTATAATTCTTTTTCAGCTTGAACCGTGTCATTCTCTACGTATTCCACATCGTTAGACCCACTCGTGGGTGACTAAAGGCCAATGTATTTTTATATGGCCCAAAATACCCATATTGTTTCTCTCTCCCTCCCATTCGCTGACGTGTGGGCTCCACACGTCAGCTTCTCCGTCAACCTCCCATCACGACAAGCATTCCAGTCACCTCCCTATACTCGACTGCTCCCACGACGGCAATCATTCGAAAACGAGCAGCTTTTCATACAATTGTTATTCCAATATGGCTCACGATAGAATACCTCAGAGTGAGATGAATAGGTATTCTAAGTCTAATCCAAATCTAAATAGAAAAGAATATGTATTTAGCTTGGAAAATATCAATACAATGAGTTGATGATGAAAAAAATAGAAAACATAAAATATGAAAAAATATGCAATACTTCTATCTATTTTTAATTAATATTTAGTTTTTTATCTCGTTGCAATGTATGTGTACGTTTGCTAGTATATTTAATGTTTCATGCATGTGTCCGAAAATTCAACGTAACAAAGAATCTTGTAAAATTTTGAAACGATCTAAATAGGGACTTGATCCATTTGTTTATCTTTGTAGTTTTCCACTAGCCCTTGGCCCCGTACATGGTACATCGATCTCTCTAGAAGCCGGATTTACACAAGTTTTTGTTGTGAAGGTATAAGGCCTTTGTGACAACACACTGATGCAGGTAGCTGTAGACTGTTTTTTTTCTTATAGGCATATATATGGTGGCGCTCTAGTGTCTAGTCTATGGATTCATAACCTGTGTGTGATCCATTTTGTTTTGTTGGCTGTATGCTACTTGTTATGCAGAGGCAAAAGGTCCACCAAGACTATGTATCAACTATGGTCTATTCGCTTGAACTGCTTTAGCTGGTAGCTTGTTTCAGCTTATTTATTTTTACAGAACACCGTTCAATCAGTCAGCTTATATATCAGCCGAACATGTATTGTCTTTGGAGTTTTTAATAATGCCAAACCAATGTGCATTGCGTGTGTAGCAGGGGTTTTAACAGAAGTAACCATGCAAGACTGAATCCGATCGAACTGCATGCAGATCGACCTCTCTCTTGGCTAGCAAGACATTGAGCTCCACGCCATGCATGTTGCGAATAGTGCTAATGGATATATACCAAAGACTAATCGTTTATATATATAGCTCATTTGAATAATTAAGCATGCATGCATTCCATTTCAAGGATTGTATATACATTCAAAGTTTGATCATCATTTTAACCGAGACTGAAGAATGCTGGCCGGGGGACGACAGAATGACAGAAAGAAAGAGGATCTACGGTGGGGCTGCGTGCTGCCGCCGCTGAGGTGTGGCAAATGCGTCTGGCCGGGATTTGACCAGCGCATGCCATGGATGAGCAGCAGCAGCTAGCGCAGCAAAAACATCAGCTCGGTATCTATCTATCTTGCCTGTCGGATGGATCGACATGTCGTACCTGCATCCATACATGTATATGTAGGGGACCTCATCAGCTCCTGAGCGAGCATCTTCAGCTTAAGGGTTCATTTGAGAGGTTTCTGCATTTTATTCCTCCCTCTGATTGTTCCTGTGTCGTCATTTATGGTGTACCCACACAGTCACACAATCGCAAAAAAATAAAATAAAAAAATCATTCTTGTGTCTAGAGAAGTCAAGTTCGACTGAATGTAACCACTATTATTTAATGATACGTAAAAAAAACAAGTTTCATGAAATACATTTATTATAATAAGTCTACTTTGAGATATAATAAACCTAGTTAATTAAGATATGAAAATTTGATAAGTTGAATTTTTTAGACTTACTCCAAATTAATCTATGACGGCAATCTTTTCCGGAAGAAGGGAGTATGCATGCATATATATTCTACTTCTCAATGATGCGTCCTGCCACGACGTGATCGTCAGAACAAATAAATTCCCTCTGAAAACTTGGTTCGATGGATCGGACCCTTCTCCTTGGATCTGCATGCATGCATGCATAATGATCTGAATGCCTTCAGCGCCTTTCTGAGATCTTGGGGGGTTAATAATATACATGTTCGCTAAGCTTTAAGTACCCTGGAATCCTGGATTCGGTCAGAGATCGAGAGCCATCTGAAAGAGAGATTCATCTATTGATGATGGATGGATATAAGGCCGGGGTGATATATATATATATATATATATATATATATATATATATTAGTTACTAATTACTACTAGTAGCTAGCTCCTAATCGCCATCATCATCATCATCATCATGCTGTTCTTGATACTTGACACTACCTTCCATTATGTGACTATTTATTTGCTTCAAGAAAACATCTTTAGTTATGCATATGGCTCATAGCCTTTTTGCTACTCCCGAGGCAAAAGGAGAAATCTCCGATCAGCTTTTATTTGCATGATAGAGGCTGGTTCTCCCTTTTTGGATCTAAATTCAAAGGCCAAATCCTTGAAGCCACGAACTGACGCACTAAACAGGCGCCTACAACCACCTCCTTTATTATTCTTTTGTCAAAGTGTATTTATGCAGGGAGCTAGGTAGCTATAGATGCAGTAGGAATTTTCACAGGTAGAGCTAGCTAGCCCATGCATGCACACTCACATATACGTATAGTATTAGACACCCCACACGCAATTCATACAGTGGGTACTGTGTATGTGCAACTCTTAGGCTCTGGAAGGCGGGAATTTTTTTTAAGTTTTTGTATTTTTCTTATGAAAATGAACTGATTTTAGTGAAAATCTTGTGCAATTCTTATGAAATTTCGACGTTCCAAACATACGCTTAATCAATACTCCCTCATCCGTGAAAGAATAGATTTCTGAAATTATCATAAGTCAATTTTTTTAACTCTAACTAAATTTCTAGAAAAAATATATTAAAATTTATGATATCAAATTAGTATCATTAGATTTATCTTAGAACATATTTTCACATGATCCTAATTTTGATCTTAATTTTAAATCATAGATGTTGTTACATTTTTTATAAAGTTAATTAAAGTTAAAAAGTTTGAATAGCATGGATTTTAGAAATTGATTTTTCAGGGACAGAGAAGTGTACGTACATACTATGAACTTTTCTTGGTTGTTTTGATTGGACACGTGCTTTGTTTCCTATTAGTCCTCCACTCCTGTATTTACGCAACGCAAAGCTCATTACTCCTACAATTGATTGATTTCTTTCATCAGCAACAGTAAGCCGTTCGCCTGCATGCATGTTGCAGTCAGGAGTACTACTACGTGTCATCATGCATGGTTTTATCACTTTCAGTTGCTGCAGCTGAACGGTTAGCAATAATGCTAAGCAAGCTTGACGATCGCTGAAGCTGATGCATGGCCGGGAGAAGCAAGCAGCAAGAACGACAGTGTACTACTACGGAGATGAATGAATGAATGACTGAATGAATGAATTCAAAGTTGTTGGTGTGGTTGTCTGTCTACAGGTATCAGCAATGCATGCAGTGCAAGCTAGCTCTCACTGATGAGGCCTGATGAGGAAGAGGAGGATGGGGATGGAGGAGGAGGACAAGCCAGGTGCATGTCAGAGGCTATCCTGGCGGGAAGCTTGGCATGCTCTGCTTCTGGCTCTGCTGTCTTCATCTCCGCTCGGGTCAACAGCTCTGCCCCAATCTCATAATTATCCCCTCCTACGGCAGGCGGCAGCCATATGGATGCTCTGACCGCATCTGAAACACCCCATTTGTCTCCGACCTTTTGTCTCTTGCATTGCCATTGCCCCTGCACTGCACTCTGGCCCAGGAGAAGGGAGTACTCCTACTCCTACACAGCAAAATTTAACACTTCTCACTGCTCGCCCACTCGATCTCATTCGTTCTCTTCTCTCTCTAGTCTGTCCCCTCGCCCTCAGCTCCCTCCTCTTTCTAGTGGCAAGAGTGCTAGAGAGGTGTTGCACTGGTTGCTAGCTTAGTCACTAGCTCATGTGCATAAACGTGCATGTGAAGAAGTGGCTGTGCATCCAACCAAATATATAAGCTGCCGGCCGGCTTCTGGCAGAGGTTCTTCGATCGTGTTGTAGCTAGCTTGGAGGAGCTGATCGAGACTGCTGGGAGATGACCATGGTGAGGACGACGGTGGTGGTCGGCGGCAGGGAGAGGAGCGGGGGCGGCGTGAGGCAGTACAACAGGTCCAAGGTACCTCGCCTGAGATGGACGCCCGATCTGCACCACTGCTTCGTCCACGCCATCCACAAGCTCGGAGGCCAGGACAGTATGTGCTTCCATTCCATGCATGCTCCTCTCCTGCTTGGCTGCCTGATCATGCATCTTCTATCTAGCTTGCGCTCCTCTAGTTTCAGTCCTCTCTTTTTCTAATCTCCGGTCTGGATTGGACGCGTCGATCGTAGTTTCTCACGATCTGAACCTGCTTGCTGTGTGGCCGGTCATCACAGAGGCTACGCCGAAGCGAGTTCTGCAGCTGATGGGAGTGGGAGGACTCACCATATCTCATGTTAAAAGCCACCTTCAGGTAGGTTCACTAGCTGGAGTTCTCTATCTCAGGGTCTTGGATTACTGACTGAATATGTTTTTTTTTTCTTCTGAATGTCGACGATGCAGATGTACAGGAACATGAGAAATGATCTTGGAATGCAAGGTACTGTACATACCCTAAGTGTAGTTCAGGCACAGCTCTTCTTTGCTCCCAGAAACGTTAGGAAAACTGAAAAGAAAGCACCCTCCAGTACCTTGTTGGGTCCTCCAGTACTACTGTAGAGAGACACTGAAAATAGCTAACGAGTTCAGCCTTTCTCGCCAAACAAATCAAGTATATATATATATATATATATATATATATATATATATATATATATATATATATATATATATATATATTATATATATATATTATATATATATATATATATATATATATATATATATATATCCATGAAGTGAGTGAATATATCATATATGCATCGGTTAAAGACAAGTCTAATTAATTAACCAGACTCAGAAGTAATTACATCCAAAATCCAAATAAATATTTGTTGAGCCGCTGACGGTTTTTATGACTTTGCTTGTTTTGTTGTGACAGGAAAACATTTTTATAACATTTGTTTAGGCTGAATGGAATTGTTTTTTTCGGGGGACTGTAGTTTTCTTTTTGTTTTTACTGAACGGGGATTGTAGCCATATGGGAGAGAAAAAAAAAACTGATCTTTCCAGCAACTCATGCATGCATGGATGGCACGATTCTCGACAGACATCTTCTTATGTGTGTGTGCGCGTGCGTGTATGTTTGCTTTGGCAACATCCAATGCGATAGATGCAGGAGTAGTGACTAGTGATATGCTTTGGCAACCTCCATGCATGCATATACATACAGCTGCTGTACCTCCATCTCCATCATCGTTACTCCAGTTCAGAGCCAGCAGAGAACAAAACCTGAGCTAACACGCCCGGCCATTCTTGTGATCAGGGACGACGACGCAGCAGGTGCACCGGATGCAGGATCAGGAGCACATATTCGGAGGAGGAATGCATATGGAACTCTGCACCAATATACAGCAGCAGCAGCAGTGCGATCATGAGTGCGATGCCCCCTGCTGCATCTGCCACTCGCCAAAGCCTGGAAAGGAGGCGATGCTGTTCCAACGCCAACTGAAAAGGTAACTGCCTTTTTTTTACTCAAATTCCCTCTCCTATTCTGCTTGCTTGTGCTCTCTGTACGTACTACAGTATAGTAGTAGTATGCTCATCAGTCACGTCAGGATGGAGAGCCAACCAGCCAGCCACTCGCGTCGTGAATAATGACAAAACGATTCTCTATAGACGACCAGCCTTTGGCATGCATTCGAATATTTCTCTTTTTTTTCCTTGTTTCATTCAGTAGCCAATGGAATGGAATACTATTCCTTCCTTTCGTGGCAGTGGAGGAATAATACAGTAGTGTCTTGAAATAATTTGTTTTTGACAAGAGAGGGACACGGACAGTCTAAGAGACATGATGTTTGCATTGCCTCTTATAGTTAGCAGTACCACTACTTTTTTATGTATACCAAGGAAGATCTTGTGGAATGTTTGTCAACAAATGCCAGCTTGCTGGTTGGTTGGTCCGTTTTGTATATATTATCCTCCCTAGGCCCTACCAAGTTCTAAAATAGAAGATATTCTTATTTTATAAGAAATTATATTTTTTAATTTTAACTGATTATATATAAAAATATATTAATATTTATAATTAATTACTATTTATTAGATAAATGGTTGAATGTATTTTGGTAATAAATTTATTTAGAGTTCATATTTTTCTACTAATCTAATCAAAGTAAGAAATTAAGTTTGACTTGTACCTGTAATTAAAGGGAGTATAATTTAGTACTACTCGTGGTCAATACGACTGTACGCTAGCTGTAGGTGCATACATTGTGGATCTTATTTAACTGCAAATACGGCTTTGACCAAGAAGTGATCGAGCTTATAAAACTTTTTATCATCAATAGCTTTTAAAATATTCACAAGTGTGGGGAAAGAAGAAGTCGTATTTGTGTAGATTTGCCTGAAGAAAAAACTACTTTGAGTCTCATACATATATCAGACATGATATAAATATATAAATACTAGTGGCCAGAGTCGTGGAAATAGTATGATCTCCAAAATCAAACATTGCCGTGGAAACAGTTTGTAGTACTAGTGCTAAGCTATGAAAGGAAACAATGGTGAAATAAAAGTATATAGGTAAGTAAATATGAATGTAGCAGGCAAATATCAGTACATATTGGTGATTGAAACTTGGCTTCAAATGTGCATGGTATTGGAGTTTTTTTTTTCTTGAAGGTTATGGCATTGGAGGGCAGGCCGCAAGCGCGATGAACTGACCATGATGCAATGCTTGTTTGCGTGGTACGACAGGGCGGCGGAGACGAGACGTGTTGAGTTTGAGCGGGAGATGGATGGGAGCACGAGCCCCAAGAGGCTGCTGGTGGTGCGAGGAGGGGGAGGCCCAGGCCCAGGAATATGTGAGAGCGACGGGTCAGCGAGCGGCGGCCTGTGCTGCGCGCTCGCAGGTGGCTACAACTACATGCGCATGATGCAAGCGGCCATGGGCGTGGCTGCCGCTGCCGGAGCTCCTCCTCCTCCTCCTCGTCACGTGGAGATGGTGGAGCCCGGCGGCCGGCGGGGGCCGGGAATAAAGCAGACGCAGCTGCAGTCGGCGCGGCCTGCCGTCCCAGCCGGCGGCGAACATGCTCCTCCTCTCAGCAACAGCAGCAAGCAGCGCTTCACATTCTTGGGCTTCGTGGTGGCGCCGGGGCCGCCTCCACCCCCTCCTCCCTGCTGCAGCCGTGACCATCCTTTCGAGGTAGTATTCCCTGTTGCCACTGCATTTGCATGCATGCATGCGCTGTACTGTCTCCTAGCTCCGTCGGCGACGCCGAGCGAGCGGAGGATGGACCGGTCGATCCATCGATTCGTCTCAGCAGCTGAGGAGAGGCGATCGAGAAAGCGAGGGCACGGCAGGGGGACAAAGCGCATGGATGGACGGATCGTCCCAGCGCACTACTACTGCACTGCACTGCAGCGCCAACAGCAACAAGGCGCGCGGTGGCGTGCATGCCCGTCCGCGTGTGTGGGCGCGACGGATCGCATCGCATTGCATTCTCCTCTCTCTTTTCTGCACTGCTATCTGCTTCTTGTCCTCGCGTGTGGGTGTGGCCTGCAGTCTCTCTGCAGTAGCTAGGGCAGTGCATGCTCTCTATTCCTTTCTCTCGCACAGCAACAGCAGCGCACAGTCTCATTCTTCTCTCTCCCCTCGTGGGCTAGGGGGGATGTTGCACTGTCTCCTCAACAGATTCCAATCCCACAAAAAGGCAAAAAGTACCGAAGTGATCGGACTAGAACTCAGGTCTATTGCCCTTTTCCTTTTGTGCACACAAGGCCTTTTGTTTGGATCCCAGTGGATTTTTAAAAACAATCTGATAGGGAAATCCCAGGATCCCACCCAAACAAAGGTACTGTAGATTATAAGCCTACTCCCTCTTGTCCCTCCGTCCAAAAAACAAAAAGGCATGGGATACTTGTAGGTTATAAACTTTTTCAACTTCGACTAATTTTGTAAAAAATATATGCAATATTTATATTTTTAAATAAATTTATTCTAAAAATACATTCAACGATCTATCTGATGATCTATCTGATGGTACTAATTATATATTATAATTATTAATATTTTAAAAAATATATATTTATTCAAAGTTCAAAGTTTAACTTCTCGAAAAAATGAAAATAACTTCTATTTAGTGACGGAGGGTCAGAGCGAGTATCTACTAATACACATATCTATTTGGACCTCTGTAAATAATAGCACTAGTTATATGTTAATAATTAACTCTTCCTATTTAATCTAAACATATATAGATAATAGTCTAACTAATTATTAATTAGATCTTTAAATAACAACTATAACGCTATGTAGATCAAATCAAATAATGAGTTATTAACTAACTAACTATTATCAGATAATAAATCCAAATCGAACCTTCCAGTCATAAAATCCACACACGAATAATAGGACGTACCGTGGATAAAAAGAATCCCTATCTAATACATGCGCCCTTCGGTTGGTAAATGTATTGACGTTTTGGACAACAACGTTCCCTGAATCATAACTTGAACAACTATTTTCTAGAATCATTAACATATATATATATATATATATATATATATATATATATATATATATATATATATATATATATATATATATATATATATGTATTGAATATAAATTTGACTTTGATTACATTTTACCTCATTATTAAAGGAAAAACAGATGGTTTGCACGCAGATGGTTGGGACGGCTCTCACTCATTGCGCCTCCGCTGAGCCACGCCGCCTCGAGACACCACCGAGCAAGGCCGTCCTGGCCAAAGCCGGTGATCCCAGCTGGTCGTCGTCGACGGGTTCCGACGACGGCTGCTCGCTATCGCTCTCGCTGGCACTGGACACGAGAAGCAGCCGCAGCGGCGACGAGGGTGGCCGGCTCTCACCAACAGCGACGGCGTCGTCGGGGCGGTGGATCAGCCTCGACCTGTCCTTGTCCACGGTATAGACCCGTCAAGTTAAACTTGTGTGCGTGCGTGCACGTCCCATGTGTGTTGTACGATGAGAGTTGGTTTGAGTGGAATAGCTTATTGTTGGGCCGTGCGGACCGGGCTAGCTTCTTGGTGTAGCGTTTCCTACAATTTTCGCCTGGTGGTGTTGTTGCAGCTCTTGGCTCATTCGACCCATGTGTAATATCCATTTTTTTTGGTTGAGAAGAGTTGATTTCTGTTGTGACGATTAGGGGTGAATTTGGTACTAGAACACGTCCTGAGTTCGATTCCCCGTGGGACCGAATTTCAGGCTGTGATTTTCTGGATTTATTCCAGGATTTTCCGGCGCTACGCTTTCAGGAGTAGGCGACGTCCCCGTCGACAGCGAGGCGCCTGTGGTGACTTCGTGAAGCTCGAGATATCTGCCGGCTCAGTTCTTCGGAGGTGCTCATAGAGATAGGGTTTGCGTACGTGTATTCATAGGGGTGAGTGTGCGTGTATGTTTGAGTGTCTACGTTGTAACTGTGTAATTCTCAAAAAAAAAAAGAACTCTATCCCGGCAAGGTAACTTGGGTTCACTTCAAACACATTCTACCTTGGTCGCCTCCTACTCCAGGGTTTCCTCAAGATGATACTCTCGATCTGGGCCCAAAAAAAAAACAACTATGAATTGCGTGCAAAAAAAAAAACAGTTCACATTTAACCAAGTTTCCGGTGAATAAAATTCATGTTTATGGTTCAGAATCAATTTATTATAATAATACATTTCATAATTAATATAATGATATTTTCCCCTGTTTTATTATTACATAAAGCAAAAACTTTTACAGCACCGTTTACGCAAGCAACACAGTTTAGTCAGGCACAAAGCCAACCGACCAAATGTACTCAAAACAAATGTATCAACAGCATCCTCCTCATGGAGAGCCTGGGGCGCAGACAAATCCCAACGCCGAACAGCTGATAGCTCCAACCCTGATGACGAAACCATCACTTCCGATCTCCAATAATTTTAATGATTAATTGGTCCAACTTATAAGATACTAGAACATTATACTATGCTAGAATTTTATATTTTGTGGATGGAGGAAATACTAAATCTCAGTGAGCAACAACATAACATGGATTGATATTTTTCTTATGACATCTAGTGTACCAACACAGAGGAGGAAAATCCATGTCTACCTATGGATCGATATTTTTCTTAAGACTTGTTTGGATGCACGTATATCCATCTCCATTTACATATGATGGAGTGGTCAATGGTGGTTTTGCTTTGTGGATTTCCAATTTAAGGAGAGACGTAATTTGAGACAATTGCATAACTGTCCTTGTTTTGAGCTCTAACTATACGTTTTGCCTCTATTTTTTAAAGTTTGCAGGCTTGTCCTTGTTTTTCAAAATCTAAGGTAATGTTTGCCCATATTTCTTAACACCATGAGTTGTCTATAAATAATAGATTAAAAAATATTTTGAAAAAAGAAAAAAAATGGAGAAAGACTATAGTACCCCTTATCAAAACATCCCTCTCCCATTCTCGTTTATTCCTCCCACGCGTCGGTCGACAGCGGGTCCAGGGGAGGAGCCGACGGCGGATCCAAGCGCAGGGCGTGGGCGGCCGGCGCGACGCTCGGGCAGGCAAGGCGCGGAGCAAGGCGGCGGGCCAGACGAGGGGCTCGAGCTGTTCCAAGCGCGAGCGCGTGCAACCTACGCGACGCGAGCATGTGCGGGCAGCCGCAGCGCACAGGCTGCTCCAGGCGCGAGCAAGTGTGGTCGGCGCGGCCGACCAGCCGCAATGCACAGGCTACTCCAGGCGCGAGCGCGTGCGGCCGGCAGAGAGTCCAGGGGAGGAGCCGGCGACAGATCCAGGCGCAGGGCGTGGGCGGCCAGAGCGGCGCTCGGGCGGGCAAGGCGCGGGGCAAGGTGGCGGGCGAGCAGCCGACGTGGCGTGGCGCGAGCGTGGGCGGCCAGCCGTAGCACACAGGCTGCTAGCTCCAGGCGCGAGCGCGAGCGGCCAGCAACAGCGCACAGGCTGCTCCAGGCGCAAGTACGTGCGGCCGGCGCGGCATGAGCGCGGGCGGCCAGCCGCAGCGCACATGCTACTCCAGGCGCGAGCACGGGCGGCCAGCCGCAACGCACAGGCTACTCCAGGCACGAGCGTGTGCGGACGGCAGCGGGTCCAGGGGAGGAGCCGCTGGCAGATCCAGGCGCAGGGCGCGGTCGGCCGGCGCGGCGCTCGGGCGGGCAAGGCAGGGGGCGTGGCGGCGGGTCAGGCGCGGGGCTAGGCGGCGGGCGAGGGGCGCGGGCTGCTCCAAGCGCGAGCGACCGGTGCGGCGCGAGCGCGGGCGAGCAGCCAACTTGGCGCGGCGCGAGCCCGGGCGGCCAGCCGCAGCGCACAGGCCGCTCCAGGCGCGAGCGCGTGCGGCCGGAGCGACGCGAGCACGTGCGGCCAGCCGCACAGGCTACTCCCGGCGCGAGCCGCTCCAGGCGCAAGCGCGTGCGGCCAGCGCAACGCGAGCGCGTGCGGCCGGCACGACGCGAGCGCGGGCGGGCAACTGGCGAGGTGCACAGGCTGCTCCAGGCGCGAGCGCGGGCTGGCCAGCCACAGCGCACAGGCTACTCCAGGCGCGAGCGCGTGCGGCCGGCGCGACGCGAGCACGTGCGGCTAGTGCGGTGCGAGCGCGGGCGGGCAACTGGCGACGCACGGCGCGAGCGCGGGCGGCCGGCGCGGCGCAGCCGCAGCAAGTGCCGCGAGGGCGAGCGACCGGCTCGGCGGCGGGCCGGTATGATGCGAGCGCGTGCGGCCGGCGCGAGTGCGGGCAGGCAGCCGGTGGCGTGCGGCGGCGAGCAGGCCCAGCTACGCTTCAGACGTCCAACGCGGCGACTGGCAGGTCCAGCAGCGCACGTGGTCTGCGTGGCTGCATATGGTCATTTATATTGAGGGCATTTCTGTCTTTTCATCGTGTATTTAACATTATTAACTTTCTTTCATAGGGACAACGGGAAGTTTCGACTTAAAAAAACAGGAATAAACATACAAGGTTTTGAAAAAACAATGGCAGTTATGCGATTCTCCCATTCTCCCATGTAATTTCCCTCTGTGAACCGGCTTGTAACGTTTTTTAAATATATAATAGGAAAAAAGTCTACTTACCCCGTAAACTATTGAGGTGTGTCTAATCTAGGCCCCCAACTACAAAACCAGGTAACGAACACTCTAAAGTTTGCTAAACCAGTCAACTAATCACCTGGGGTGGTTTTGAAGAGTGGTTTTGCTGACGTGACGTCCAGCGTGTTCTCACTGCTCGCTGCCAGCCGGGCCACACCTGGCAGTGACCCAGAGCGCCGGCGATCTCACTTCTCGCCGCGAAACGCACCGACGACGAGCTTTCAAGCTCAACCGATAGAAGCATGATCAAGAGTGATATCCAGGGAGACAGAAACAACAAGAATTACAGCTTGACATCCTCCGAGGGGTGCTGGCCATGCACGACGGATCTACGGCTCGAGCTGCCGGAGCTGAAGAACACGGCTCCACGCCGAAGGACTCGGGGCCAGCGGGATTCACCGAAGTTGCTCGAGAGGTGCACAAGGATATGGCGAACTTGTGGCGGGTGCTGGTGGAGCGTGGGAGCAAGTTGGCGAGCTCACCAGAGCGGAGAGCGAGGCGGCGGTGTGGCGGGCGCGCGCCTGCGGGTCTGCGAGTTGGGGCACCACGCCCTCGACACGATGGACTCCCACTCGCCGACGGTGAGGCCCAGGTCCTGTAGCGGCCGGATCGACCTCAGCACGCTGCAGAGCGCGTCGCGGACGCCGTCCTCACCATCCGGGACGCCAAGGCAGGTCGCTTCGGCGCCGCCACCGCCACCGCCACCGCTGGGCCCGCAGTGGTACGCGCGTGCCAGCTTTTTGTCGTGGCCAGCGCGGATGTACATGGTCACGTGTCCCCGTCTGCGGCACCTTCTCCGCGGCCGACTGCGCCGCGTCGTCATGACCCTCACCGTCGTCGGCATCACCGACCCGGTCCGCTGCTGGAGGTCGCCGCTCACCTCAGTCGTCTGCTAGGGACCGGGATGGCCACAAACGTCACGTTCCAGGGGGGCGGCCGAGCGTTCCCGGCGCACTGTTTCATGCTCGCCGCCCGCTGGCTGGTCTTCAGCGTTGGAGAAGAAACGCCGCGGGAGAGGGAGAGAACAGGTGGGCGTCCTGACAGGTGGGGCCATCAGCTTTACAGGGCCCACCAGTCAGTGGCCATGCACGCCAACTCCTCCCTGTGTGTCATACCGCTGACACGCTGGACGCCACATCAGCAAAACCACAAAACTGCCCCCAGAGGGTTAGTTGATTGGTTTAGCAAACTTTAGAGTGTTCGTTATTCGGTTTTGTAGTTGGGGGCCTAGGTTAGACACACCTCAATAGTTCAGGGGGGGTAAGTAAACTTTTCCCATATATATATATATATATATATATATATATATATATATATATATTATAATACAATATATAAGCAGACGCCTGCATGCAACAAATTTTTTATACGTTGTCAAAAAAAAACTTCTTTTATATAAATGCATTTGACATGAGGATACCAGAGTGTTTAAAAAGATTATTGCTAAGTTGTGAAAACCACCGTTTATTATATCTGCCTTCTTGGGCAAAAGACCAATGTTCGTTGTGTTTAGTAACTCCAGGTTGGCCAAATTTTGGCTAAGCAATTTTAGCATACTACCAAGTCAAACTATTTAAAGTTTGACCAAATTTATACTAAAACTTTACGTTTGATGTTATTTCTGAGTGCTCTGCGCTTGGTTGGAAGAGCAGTGGGAACTGGTTTCAGAACCGGTGATCAAACAAGGAGTGGTTTCGCCTGGGCGACTGTGTAATCAAGCCAGAGATGTCTTCTTTTCTTCTTGTTCTGAAGGTTGTTGCTGTAGTAGTCGTAGTGCTTATAGCTTCCACTGGTCAACTCCTTTGATCCCGCCACGGCCACACATTCATCAGTAGTTCTACTAAAGCCATGGCCTAGCTTAAATTCAGATTCATGAACAATTTAGTAGTACTAGCTAATGTATAACGACTTAAGCAATGAAGCAATTGCTGACGAGATTTGGACAGTTCAGACAATTGACCGACGATGTAACTGGAGAGAGAACGCATGTATTTGGACAGTTCAGGCAATTGAATTGATCCACAATGTAACTGGACAGCACGAACAAATTGATTATTGATGCAATTCAAATGAAGAACCTTTAACAAGAGATGGAATGGACCTGATAATTTGGAAACAGAGCAGCTAAAGTGACTAGTTTATTATTGATGCAATTCAAATGAAGAACCTTTAACAAGAGATGGAATGGACCTGATAATTTGGAAACAGAGTGACTAGTTTATCAGCTAAAGACCTGATAATGGACCTGATAACAAAGCAACTGACCCAGACTCAGACTCACGACGAATTTCAATTTGACAACTCAATCGACTGCAACAATCCAATCGAAGAATCATCAGCCTAATAACCAATGCAATTTATTCCCAAAGACAATGCAATTTATTCCCAAAGACCGAACAACCTTTGCTCTCGTCGATGTTTGGATCACACCTTGATGCTGAAGCTGAGGAGGAACTTGTTCAAGCCAGCCTTCCAGCCGCCGCTGCCTTTCCTACCAGGGCTCGGAGTAGCCTTGCAGCCGCCGCTGCCCTTCCTGCCGGGGCTCGGGGTTGCCGTCAGAGCGTCGGGCGCGGCATGGTTCTGCCAGAGCAGGAAGCTCCGGCACCCGTTGAAGGTGATCTTGTCGTCTTCTTTGAGCGCTGCACGGGCAAGACATGGCACAAGAGATCAATCAAACACAAACAGATGAGATCGAATCAAATTGTGCGTCAAAGAGCCGAGAAGCAAGCAGAGGAGATCCAAATTCCGACGAAAGAAATGGGTAACAGAAGGCGATTCGTACCGCCGGATCCGCCGTTAGCGGTGGAGAGGACGAAGCAGGCGGGGTCGGTGCCGAGCAGCGGCATGCGTCCCTCGCGCGCGTAGCAGCGCAGCGCGGCCCGGATGAGCGCGGCGACCGTGTCGCCCTCGAGCATGATGAAGCGCAGCGGGCCGGCGCTCCCGAGCACAGTGACCGTCACCAGGACGCGAACGCGCTCGCCGGGCCCAGTGGCGGCGGCAGACTTGCCGCGAAGCGTCGACGGCACCCCGACGGCCATCAGCGGCGGTGGCGGCAATCAGCGAGCGATCGGCTTTGCTTCCTCGGAGAAGAGACGGGAACGAATCTCGCTCGCTGCCGTGCTCTCGAGCAACAGATCCAGGGCGGGCGGGAGGGAGGTGGAATCAAATCAGATCAGAGAATCGGCGGCGGCCGGCGCGGGCTAGCAGAGGGAGGGAGCGAGTGGTTCAGGGTCGAGGCCGATGCAGCGGTGGTACCAGCCCTGCATGCAGCAACCGAAGCCGCGGAAGGAGGCCTTCTCCGGCTGCGGCTGCGAGGCGGCGGACGTCGCGCGGGCTCCCACCATTCACGAGGGGCTCGTCGTCTTCACCGGTGCGCGCGGCTGGGGCCGGGTGGGGGATTCGCGGGGCGCTCGCGTCTTTGAACTCAGGAGGCGGCGGCGGCGAGTGGGAGGAAGAAGAGGATGAGGAGGAGACGAATTCGATTTGGCTGTTGTTGGCTTGATGAATGATGAGCGAGGCAGGCAAGGAAGCGTGGATGGAGGAAAAAGACGAGAGAGAGGCTTGCGGAATATATGGCGCGCCCGCCGCGGCGAGCGAGAGGTTAGTTAGGTTAGGTCTGCTTCGGCGGCCGCGTGGTGGGTTGGGGAACTGGCGGGAGGAGACCCGATCTCGTCCGGTGATCCGAGGAGAGGATCTCGGCCGTTGATCGAGGAGGCGAACGGATCCTAGGCGTGCGGCGGTGGGCGCGCAGCTTTGCTTGCCCCCGTAGCCCGTTACTCGGAGCTATCTGGGCCAGTCCGGCGATATGGGCCTTGTGGGGCACGGACTCTTTTTTTTTTCCAATCAAATCTGATTAAAATTAGGAGATGATGATGATTCCTCGTACTCCAACTCCGGCTCCGTAATTAGGGTGGACTCGCGGCGTGCCGAGTGCCGACTCCTTCCTTATATAAACACGACACCGACACCGGATCTCTCCGCCCTTTCTCTCCCGTCGACAACACCAGTCTTTTTCCCTTTATTACTAGTCGACGACGACACCACCAGGGCAGGGACGAGAAGACATCAACTAGTCGACGACACCAACAGGGCAGGGACGAGAAGACAGCAAGGGTTTAGTCGGCCGCCACCAGCAAGGGTTTAGTCGACCGCAATGGCGGCCATGAAGGAAAGCTCTGATCTTGAGCAGATCAAGACCGAGACCGTGGATTTGGTTAGTTTAAATAAGATCTCGTGCTCGATCTATTAATTTGATCTGTTTTGTGTTTTATTTTCAAAAAAAAAAAAAAAAAGTAGCCCTCGTTGCATACAGTCGAGCGCAGATGTTCTTTGTTTCAATCTAACACATGTACACACATCTATTAATTTCCTTTCGCAGGAGAACATCCCTATGGAGGAAGTATTTGCCTTCCTCAAGTGCAGCAAGAAAGGTCTCAGCTCCGATGAAGTCGAGACACGCGCCAACATGTTCGGTCCAAATAAATTGGAAGAAAGAAAGGTCATTATCGATCCTATAGTATTATTTTCTCATATTTTATATTTATATTTTTTCTCGATCTTAAAACCAATACAACTTGCTAATAATATGCCATCCGATTAAATTATGTGTTCCAAAAATATTCTTTAATCTGCAATATACGTGTACTCTGATAGCAAATAAAATAGTCAGTTGCTAGATTACTAGTGTACGTGGTGGTTATATGCCAAGTCGAAATAGCTTAAAGTGTCTGAGGCCAGATCTTTAGAATACCCAGGGGTGAAAAAAATATCAAAATAGCCTTTCCTAGTCGTAAATAGACAAATAAAAAAACATAATCTTATTGACATGCCGTTTTGCCATAAACAAATCAATACTTGTTCTTTTAGTGTATTGATGATTGATTGATTGACACAATATCTGATTAAATTATGTGTTCCATAAATATTATTTAATCTGCAATATACGCGTACTTTGATAGCAAATAAAATAACAGTGTCGTACGTCCATCATTGTGTTTGCAGGAGAGCAAGGTGTTGAAGTTCCTGATGTTTATGAACAATCCGTTGTCATGGGTGATGGAGTGTGCTGCTCTGATAGCCATCGGGTTCGCCAACGGCGGCAACAGGCCGCCTGACTGGCAAGATTTCGTCGGCATTGTGGTGCTCCTTTTCCTCAACTCCACCATCTCATTTATTGAGGAGAACAATGCCGGGAGCGCCGCGGAGGCGCTCATGGCCAACCTTGCGCCTAAGACCAAGGTGCTGCGTGACGGCAAATGGAGCGAGAAGGACGCGGCGGTCCTCGTCCCGGGTGACATTATCAGCATCAAGCTCGGCGACATCATCCCAGCTGACGCTCGCTTGCTCGAGGGCGATGCGCTCAAGATTGACCAGTCGGCGCTCACCGGCGAGTGCCTTCCGGTCACCAAGAACCCCGGCGACAGCATCTACTCGGGCTCCACGTGCAAGCAGGGCGAGATCGAGGCAATCGTCATCGCCACCGGCGTGCACACCTTCTTTGGGAGGGCGGCGCACCTTGTCGACAGCACCAACAATGTCGGCCACTTCCAGAAGGTGCTCAAGGCCATCGGCAACTTCTGCATAGTAACCATCATCATTGGCATATTCGTCGAGATCATCGTCATGTACGCGGTCCAGCACCGCCGGTACCGTGATGGCATCGACAACCTCCTCGTGCTTCTGATCGGTGGCATCCCAATTGCCATGCCTACCGTGCTCTCCGTCACCATGGCAATCGGCTCCCACAAGCTGTCGTCGCAGGGCGCGATCACCAAGCGCATGACTGCCATCGAGGAGTTGGCCGGCATGGATGTGCTCTGCAGTGACAAAACCGGCACGCTCACCCTCAACAAGCTCGAAGTTGACAGCAACCTTGTTGAGGTCTTTGTCTCCGGTGTTAAACCGGAAGATGTTATCTTGTTCGCTGCCAGGGCATCTAGGGTGGAGAACCAAGATGCCATCGACGCCGCCATGGTTGGCATGCTAAATGATCCAAGTGAGGCTAGGGATGGCATTGAGGAGGTGCACTTCTTCCCCTTCAACCCCGTCGACAAGCGAACAGCACTCACTTATATTGATCTCGCTGATGGCACCTGGCACCGTGTCAGCAAGGGTGCACCCGAACAGGTACGTAGTAGTCACGGCTTTCCCATCCTCATCTTTTTACATACCGTATGCTCTTTTTTTTTTTGGAATGTCTATATTATATTTGTGTGTTTCACGCCTACCTAGCACACGGTTGTTACAGCCATATAAAACACATAATTTTATGAGAACAAATTCAGTTGTTTCATATAGCAGTAGCACACGAATTATACCACCATTAGATTGGAACCCAACGACCGGTGATGGTTATTTCAGATATTCAAGTATATGTGTATAATGCTCTGCGGTATAATTCGTTGTTTCATATAGCAGTAGCGCACAAATTCAGTTGTTTCATATAGCAGTAGCACACGAATATATACGTATTTGAATCACATATACTGGTGCGTACTGCGTACTGCGTACAGATACATAAACTCGATCTTGTTCGTTCCTGAATCTTACGGGAAGCAGCTAGCTTGCTTCTTCTAGCTCACATAGTCACATTAACATGCGCATGCTATTGCACTGTACCGCAGAGAAGCTGTTAGATTCTTTTCTTTTCTACTCATCGTATAAACATAAATAGCAAGAGTACTCGTATGCGCAGGACGGACAGCAGGCACGCACAATAACACTTAAAACACATGGTTGCTGTATAGCTTTCCTGTTTTGTTTTGTTTTTATCTCCTATAATATAAAAACTCTGGTTGCATTGTGTTTATGTTTATCCTATGGCTGTAGATATTGGATCTCTGCAATTGTGAACATAACGTCAAGAACTCGGTTCATACTGTGATCGACAAGTATGCTGAACGTGGTCTTCGATCTCTTGCAGTTGCAAGACAGGTAATGCTTATAATCAATTTATTCTACTTATTATGTGATTTATGTCCTTTTTTGTTTCTAATAATCTAATAATGTTTTATCTTGCTTTTCTACAGCAAGTTCCGGAGAAAAGCAAAGAAAGCCTCGGAGAGCCGTGGGAATTTGTGGGTCTCCTTCCTCTCATGGACCCACCAAGGGGAGACAGTGCTATCACAATCAAGAAAGCCCTCGACCTCGGTGTTAATGTGAAGATGATCACTGGTACATTCTGCATCTGGTTGTCTAACTCTTACTCTTTCTACCTCTTTTAGGCTAAAAGGCGAGAGGTTTAGGCTGACATGCTCTGATAATGTCATGTGCAGGTGATCAACTTGCCATTGCTAAGGAGACCGGGAGACGTCTAGGCATGGGCTCAAACATGTATCCATCATCGGCTCTGCTTGGGAAGAGCAAAGACGAAGCCACTGCTTCGATTCCTGTGGACGACTTGATCGAGAAGGCCGATGGCTTTGCTGGCGTCTTCCCAGGTGGGTGTGCATGAACACGAGCAGTGCACACTTCATCAGAAAATAATATAATTGGTTGGATTGTACTGAAGTTGTACACTTTGATTGCAGAGCACAAGTATGAGATTGTCAAGAAGCTGCAGGACATGAAGCACATCTGTGGAATGACCGGAGATGGTGTGAACGATGCGCCAGCTTTGAAGAAAGCGGATATTGGAATTGCCGTCGCCGGAGCTACTGATGCAGCACGGAGCGCCTCCGACATTGTACTTACTGACGAAGGGCTCAGTGTCATCATATGTGCTGTGCTTACTAGCAGGTGCATCTTCCAGAGGATGAAAAATTATACAGTAAGTATTCCTGTAGTCTCCTTTTTTTTTTTACAAAACTAACTAATGACTACCTAATGATTCTGACCGTAATTCCTCCTTTTGCTTTCTTATTATTAGATATATGCGGTGTCAATCACTATTCGGATTGTGGTAAGTTAATTTTGCTTAGGCTTTTTTTTTTTTGCAAAAATCTAGAGATCATGGTTTTATACTATGTGTGCAAAAATTCTTATTTACTGTGAACCGTGAATGTGCAGCTTGGATTCTTGCTGATTGCACTGATATGGAAATTTGATTTCTCACCGATCATGATTCTGGTCATCGCCATTCTGAATGATGGTAAGTTTGAAGTTCAACTTCAGATGCATACAGTAAAGTAATTGTTGCATTTTTCACTGATTTCTGAGCATTCATTCAATACTAATTATTCTGGACAAATATGTTGTATGATTTCAGGCACTATCATGACTATTGCAAAGGACAAAGTGGAACCGTCGCCACTCCCTGATAGCTGGAAGCTGAACGAGATTTTTGCCACGGGCGTTGTGTATGGAACTTACATGGCTGTTATGACTGTGGTATTCTTCTGGGCCATGAAAAGCACTGACTTCTTCTCGGTAAGCATCGTTTCTTTTTTTTTTTAATCTTGTCTTCTCCATTCCGGCCAACTAATCCCAATTATCACAGCTGGGACGTACGTACCTAACATAACATTCTACTGTGGCAATGCAGAACACCTTTCACGTGAGATCTCTGAGCGGCAGCACCGAGGAGATGATGTCTGCACTGTACCTGCAAGTGAGCATCATCAGCCAGGCCCTCATCTTCGTGACGCGGTCGCGCAGCTGGTGCTTCACCGAACGCCCAGGCTACTTCCTGTGCGCAGCGTTCGTCATTGCCCAGATCGTAAGCCTTCTTTCACTTCTGAATTCTGATCGAGCATGCGGACACCATAATGATCGATCGGTCGGTCCTGAAATCAAAGTGCTGCTTGTTGTTGGTTGCAGATTGCCACTGTGATTGCAGTGTTGGCGAACCTTGAATTTGCCCGCATCAGAGGAATCGGATGGGGTTGGGCCGGCGTCATCTGGCTCTACAGCATCGTCACCTTCATCCCCCTTGACCTGTTCAAGTTCGCCATCCGCTACGTGTTGAGCGGCAACGCCTGGAACACTCTCCTGCAGAACAAGGTAGAAGAAGAAGCTTGGGAAAAGAAAAAAGATAAAGTTTTCTCCTCCGGTACAACTGAATAAATTGGAACCTGACGTCTGTTTTTTTTTCTCTCTGAATGAACAATGCAGACGGCCTTCACGACGAAGGAGAACTACGGCGGGGAGGAGCGCAGGGCGCAGTGGGCGACGACGCAGCGCAGCCTGCACGGCCTCCCGGCGGGCGAAGACTGCGAGGCCGGCGGCAGGCGCAGCGGCAGCTACGTGGAGCTGTCGGAGATCGCCGAGATGGCCAAGCGGCGAGCGGAGTTCGCGAGGCTGCGCGAGCACACGCTGAGGGGCCACCTGGAGTCGTCGGCGAGGAAGAGGGGCATCGACCTCAACACGCTCAAGGCGCCGTACTACAGCGTGTAAAAACGCTGTGCGCGGCGTAAGTGAGCGACAGGGCGTCGTCGCTTCCGTACTCGTTACACATTTTTAGGAGCGGTACACCAAAGTGCACGCCGTCGTCAGTAACTTTGATACGGTTAATTCGTGGTAGGACAACTCGTCAAGGTTAGTCAGTACTAGTTAGTTTGCCGGGGTCAATTTGCCTCGCTAGTAGTTACACGTTTGTTTATGATCTTCTACATTACATTACACTCTTCGTTTTGTGAATTTTGTTCATCGTCTTTGAAAGTTTCACAAGTGTAGTTCTTTTTTTTATACAAATATAAGTAGTAAAGTATATATAGTTATAAAGAAAGATGTTCAAAGTGGAACAAATTGCACGATGACGAGAGATCAGCGCGTCTATAGCCTATCCAAACCTCGCGCGTGTCTCTTAGTCTAATCTTCATGAAGATGGTATGAAAGTTTTATGGGTAATTATCATAAAAATAGAGTATTTGATCTTTATTGATAGAAAAAAGAGAAGACAAACGTTTCGTAGCCACAAAAACAGTTTATGCCGAACAAGTATCAGTATATACCCCCAACCAAACACGTCACTAACAAATGAAGTCAAGAGTCTTTGTTCATTGTCACGTCACTAACAAATGAAGTCAAGAGTCTTTGTTCATTGTCTCCTTCTCGTACGAGTTAGACAAATATAAGTAGTAAACCAACCAAACACGTCACTAACAAATGAAGTCAAGAGTCTTTGTTCATTGTCTCCTTCTCGTACGAGTTAGACAAATATAAGTAGTAAAGTATATATAGTTAAAAAGAAAGATGTTCAAAGTGGAACAAATTGCACGATGACGAGAGATCAGCGCGTCCATAGCCTATCCAAACCTCGCACGTGTCTCTTAATCTAATCTTCATGAAGATGGTATGAAAGTTTTATGGGTAATTATCATAAAAATAGAGTATTTGATCTTTATTGATAGAAAAAAGAGAAGACAAACGTTTCGTAGCCACAAAAACAGTTTATGCCGAACAAGTATCAGTATATACCCCAACCAAACACGTCACTAACAAATGAAGTCAAGAGTCTTTGTTCATTGTCTCCTTCTCGTACGAGTTATACAAATATAAGTAGTAAAGTATATATAGTTATAAAGAAAGATGTTCAAAGTGGAACAAATTGCACGATGACGAGAGATCAGCGCGTCCATAGCCTATCCAAACCTCACGCGTGTCTCTTAGTCTAATCTTTATGAAGATGATATGAAAGTTTTATGGGTAATTATCATAAAAATAGAGTATTTGATCTTTATTGATAGAAAAAAGAGAAGACAAACGTTTCGTAGCCACAAAAACAGTTTATGCCGAACAAGTATCAGTATATACCCCCAACCAAACACGTCACTAACAAATGAAGTCAAGAGTCTTTGTTCATTGTCTCCTTCTCGTACGAGTTATACAAATATAAGTAGTAAAGTATATATAGTTATAAAGAAAGATGTTCAAAGTGGAACAAATTGCACGATGACGAGAGATCAGCGCATCCATAGCCTATCCAAACCTCACGCGTGTCTCTTAGTCTAATCTTTATGAAGATGATATGAAAGTTTTATGGGTAATTATCATAAAAATAGAGTATTTGATCTTTATTGATAGAAAAAAGAGAAGACAAACGTTTCGTAGCCACAAAAACAGTTTATGCCGAACAAGTATCAGTATATACCCCCAACCAAACACGTCACTAACAAATGAAGTCAAGAGTCTTTGTTCATTATCTCCTTCTTGTACGAGTTAGAGTACGAGTTAGAATAACACGCTTCTAATCATGGTACAGTACATATTTAACATGGGCCAATCGGGATTCATGAAAATTTTGTGCGCTGCAACTGCAAGGCGTCGAAACACTATTCTTACGATGCCTGATCATTGGTGGTTTCCTGGACTGATTGTTGGACGCCTGCAAAACATCCAAATCTTTGAGGTGGACAGTCCCGTTTTTTCTTTTTATAATTATTACCGATCAGCAATAGCATCTTCTCCCTTCCAAATCTTTGCGGTAAATGTTTGCCATATCCTGACTTTGAGGTAAATTAATACCTTCGGTTTCCACCTCCTTCATTGTGGTGTTCTCCCATCCCTTCCTTCCTATTTGCGTCCATGTCCATGTGATGTGCATCATCGAGATCTCCTTCTCCACGCACGCAAACCTCGTACTCCCTCCATATAACCTCGCGGTGGCGGCGGCAACGACGACTGGCGAGCACCCGTGTCATCGGAACCTCCTGATCAACCCGCGTGTTCGCCGGCGCCCGGATCGTCCTAGCCGGGCTGACTTTCTCACGCGCGCGCGCACATGGCCGCGCTGCCGCCGCAGGCGCTGCCCGTGACGCGCGCCGCCGCCGCCAATGACGGTGGCGGCGCTCCTGATCACCACCACAAGCATGGTCACGGCAGCGCGGGCGCGGAGGTGCGGAGGGCGGCCAAGGCGCTGCTGTTCCTGGCGGCCGTCGCGCTCCCGTGCCTCGTGCTATACCACCGCTCCTTCGTGGCGCCGGGGGGCCTTCTCGGCGCCGCCGCCATGCCGTGGTGGCGCGGCGCGGCGCGCGACGACGACGCCCTGGTGAGGACCTCGCTCCGCGATGCAAGAGGCCCTACGTGCCTCCATCTTTTTTTTTTTTTCTTTTTGTAAGACGAAGTCTTGTGATCTGGGTTTCAGTTTGGCGTGTCGTTTTGTTCTTGGTCATCCTGTATTCCTGTTCGCAGTAAAATGGGTAACTGAAAATAGATTGCAGTAATGCTAAATATTTCAGTTTCATCAGAAGAATGGGTGAACTGATGAAATACTTTTTGAAAGGTAACTGATGTTCGCAATTTTCTGTAGCATAAACCACTAGCACTAGCGGAGTATATAAACCACTAGACTAAACCTCAAGTCTTTCATTTTCAGTAGTAAACCTTAGTATCTTGAGAAATCGATGCATGCAAGAATTCTGCTTCTATATTTGTAGCAATGGCGATTGTGAGCAGGCGAACCGTCTCTCCTGCAGATCAATCAAACTGACCTGCAGTTGCTGCTGCGTGGTTGCGTGCAGGACAGCGAGGACGCGAGGCTGGAGCGAGTCCTGACGGCGGCCGCGATGCCCAACGACACGGTGATCCTGACGACGCTGAACTCGGCGTGGTCGGAGCCGGGGTCCGTGCTGGACGTGTTCCTGGAGAGCTTCCGGTCCGGCGAGAGCACCAGGGAGCTGCTGGACCACCTCGTGATCGTGTCGCTGGACAAGACTGCGCACGCGCGCTGCAGGCAGGTGCACCGCCACTGCTTCGCGCTCGTCACGGACGGCGTCGACTTCTCTGGACAGAAGAACTTCATGACCGACGGATACCTCAAGATGATGTGGAGGAGGATCGATTTCCTCAGGGAAGTCCTTGAGAAAGGCTTCAGCTTCGTGTTCACGGTACGGTAATTCTTTCTTGCATTGAACTCTGATGAAGCAAAGCTGTTCATTATATTGACGCATTATTATTCTCAAAATACAAAATGCAACTCCTCCGATCAATAACGTACGTTTATTTATTTATTTATTTATTTCAGGACACGGACATCGTGTGGTTCAGGAACCCTCTGCCTCACTTCTACCCGGACGGAGACTTCCAGATCGCTTGCGACCACTTCACGGGCGACGCGAGCGACCTGAGGAACGAGCCCAACGGCGGGTTCGCGTACGTGCGGTCCAACACGGAGACGACCGAGTTCTACAGGTTCTGGTACGCGGCGAGGGAGCGCCACCCGGGGCTGCACGACCAGGACGTGCTCAACGCCATCAAGCGCGACCCCTACGTCGCGGAGCTCGGCGTCCGGATCAGGTTCCTCAGCACCGAGCTCTTCGGCGGCCTCTGCGAGCCCAGCCGGAACATGAGCAGGGTCTGCACCATGCACGCCAACTGCTGCATCGGCCTGCGACGCAAGATCAGCGACCTCAACGCCATGCTCCAGGACTGGAGGAGGTTCAGGGCGCTGCCAAGCGGGGACAAGCACTCGGTGTCCTGGACCGTGCCGCGCAACTGCAGGTAGCCAAGACATGCATGCTCGACACGACAATATAATATGCACACACACACTGACTAAAACACATTATTATGTCATTCTCATCATCGTGTTGCTACCTGTTGGGGGTTGCCGTCTTTGCATGCAGCCTTGAGACACTGGAGGGCGGGTAGTTGAAGAGGAAGCTGTTCTTCTACTTGTCAAGTGTTCAGACTTGGTTCTTCAGAGTTCAAAACATGAACATGGGTGGATATGATGTAAACAAAATATGTATGGGAAATTTATGTGTTGTTTTGTACTGTAGGTAGCTGGTACAATTAATCAAGTGAAAAAACTACGAGTATACTACCGCACGGTCGTCCCCAGTGAATTCTTGGCACATTCTGATTCCCTGTAATCTGAAGAAACTGAGCGGGGCCGTGTAACTTGAGGAAATATACAAAGCTGCTAGTCGATGACTTCATCTCATACATGCGTTTCTCTCTTTCTTTTTTTTTAAAAAAAAATGTGAAGGAATTTGCGTTTGCAGGGTTTGGGAATGCAGCTGCTCACATGCTGGAAAAGGATAAATGTTGAGGTACTTGGACATTGTTGTCCCCAGATCCGTTTCAACAATGACATTCGCATCGCAACCGCAGTAGTAGACATCAGAAGTCCTGGAGCTCTCCATGTACGTACGTGATCGATGTCACCTGCTGATATAAACAGAAATCAAGGTTCAGAAATGACTGAGAAACTTTAACTTACAATGCAGTAGCTGGAGCATCACACTAGGGGTGGGTGCAGAGGTGGAATGGAAGGCCATTGCTGTTGCGGTGTTGCTGCAGACACTTGCGCTTCTGAGCTCTGAAACTTGCAAACATAGCGTAGGCGTAGCAGAAGGAATGGAAGAGGCAGGCACAGGAGAGCCAGCGAGGGTAGCAATAGCTGGATAGCATAGCACAGGTCGTCGGCTTCTAGCCAAAAAAAAAAAAAAAACTCGCGCTCCTCTGCATGCCCCTTCCACTGCTGCTGCTACAGCCAGGAGAGGAAACTGACCCTGATTCCTATCCCAGAACTAGAGGAGATGCTCGACCTGCCATGGCTTTGCAGGTCACTAGTAAGCCTATTTGTAGTACTGATTCAGCAATGGTGGTAGTACTGATTCAGCGGTGCTCGCTCCAGTAGTACGTACTACTAGCTGGTAGCTGCTGCAGTACACATGGGAAGAGTTGTGTACTGTACTACGGAGTACTACTTCATTCATGCTGGCGAGTTTTCCGAGTGTACTAGCAGCGCTCTTCAGCTGTTGTACTGCAGCGCCAAGCACGATTGAGACGGCAAGCTGCTGACCCACACATCCCTTCGGCGAGGCGGTCTGCGCCACACACCTCCGACTCCGACCCCGTGCAGCCGTGGCAGTTGTCGTGACGCAGCGTGCGGTAGGTTTTCCTCTCGGTTGCTAGTGCTTCCGGGTAATGAAACAGCGGTCAGAATACGAAGTATCATGGCAATTGCCAGCCGGTGTCTAGTCTAGCTGTTCAAAGTGCAATCTATATATTCCCTCCATCCTAAATTATAAGTCATTTCAAGAATCTTGGAGAGTCAAAGCATCTCAAGTTTAACTAAGAATTATAGACAAAACTATAAAAATTTATAACATTAAATAGGTATACTATGAAAATATAATTGATAACGAATCTAATAATACTTATTTGACATCATAAATATTATTATATTATTATATAAGTTTGGTCAAACTTGAGAAACTTTGATTCTCCAAGATTCTTGGAATGACTTATAATTTTATAATTTGGGATGGAGGAAGTAGTATATAAGCAACCTTTTTATTATACGCAGTAACTGCACGGCCAGTGTTAATTCCAATGATGCGCGGACCACGTTTGACTCTCTGACACTGCTGTCTATTTGGAAGGAGAGGAATCACAGAATCTTCGATAGTGTGTCGTCTTCTTCGTCTGCGGTGGTGCTTAGCGCCTTCAGCGAGGCTGATCTTTGGGCTCAGGCCGGCTTCACCCCGTTCTGTTCTGTCTGAACTTTGGTCGCAGCCCCCGTCTGCCGTGTAATAGGACTGAAGTGCTTGGGCTCCGGCCTCGTTTTTTCTTTCTTTCCTGTTTCTCCTTCTGTTCACCGTTAAACCCCTGTTGGGGGGGCCTCTCGCCAACCGCCCTGAGGTTTAGTGGTTGTTATTGTGACCTTGCTTCACCTCTTAATGAAAAACGGGCTACGACCCGCTCGCGAAAAAAAAAATTACTCCTATATATCTCTGACCACGTATCTTCTTCTCATTCCTTTTTTTTTCTCTTTTTCAAAAGCTGGCCGGTAAGGTTAATTGTGTTTTCATTTCTACTTCTAAATTACGTACGTGGCAATGTTATTCTAATTTAGCTTTGCAAGTTTTGGGTCGAACCAATGACCCAAAACATATGTGGTTTGCATCCCTCCTGGACATAAGTCAAGAGAGCACTAAACCTGATATGCTGTAGGATTTCTTTCTGCAAGCACACTGGAACACGTGATTCATTTGTAGAAGTTTTGTAGTTTCCTAGTTGCACTGTCACAACTAATAAACGGTCTCTAATGGAAACATCTGGTAGGGGAGCTCTGTTTGGGTGGTTCTTATCTAAGCAAGCAACCGAACCAACTTGGACCAATTCAATCAACGAATATAAATCAGCCAAAACAGAGGTCAGTAAGACATATCAGACCTTTTTTTTTCTCCGTCCAGCAAAGAGACTCCATAACTTTGGTAAATGGGGTTGGGGGGTCCCTCGAAAGAAAAATGATGGAAGTTTCAGAGTGCAATATCAGGAATGAACATGAACATGATGATTTACTTGTTATGACTTATCAGCTGAGGTATGCACAAAGCCAATGACTTATTCAGTGAAAGCAGGAACAGATTCAGAGCAGTACGTACAGGGCATCTGGTCAACTATACAACAAATGCAGCTTTTGTATGCACCAGGAAAAAAAATGATTGTTGATAGTTACATTGTTGACAGCATAAACCTTGCTTGCCAAAATGACGTTACAAATAAATTATACATCAGCTCTGCAAATAATTAGCCTAAAGCCCATCTGACAAAAACTCTTGTAAACCCACTTGATTTACTCGATCAAAATTTGATGAAGACGAGAAATGGCCAGTAAAAGAATGGTATGGGATCAGACATTACTCTCTAGAGCTCCTCTGAGTAAATGCAATGCAACCCTTCCAAGGAAATGCTTCTTCCTGCCTAGGGTCTTGGGATCTCAATTTGAGGAGTTGGATTGGTTGCATTACTCTTCAGCTGATGGTCTAAGTTGACTGATATTATTTTGTTGTAAGAGAAAAATACTATATTATGGCTGATAAATCAGTCTATTTTGTTGTCACAACTATCCCGTTTCAGCATTTCCTGGACTAGCTCGCTTGAACATACTGATACACCTTTCTGGGTCATTAAGTTGTATCAGCTTTTCCCTCACCATGCACTCACGGGTCATCACATCCCAAAGGACATCCCAGCCTATTGGATTCTGTCCTGTAGCTAATTGAGCCTTTTGGGTCTTTCATGTGCCAGTCTCCAAGTACCCTTGCTGCTGCTTGTTGACCATCAAGATAGCCATAAAAAACAGGACTGACTAATTTTCCAGTTCATCTTCTTACTCTTGCAATCTGGTTAATGGTCTCTCAATAGTTCCACTGTATCAACAGTTAGATTCGCAACAAACAGGATCCTGCATCACAGGAACATGGATTAATAAGTTAGCTGAAGAACCATATGAAGGGAACTAAATAAAACAAGTTTTCCAAGCTTCAGAAAAAAAAAAAAACTAAAGATGTACTGTATTTACAAACACCGCCGCCGCCGGGCGCCGACTCCGGGGAACCGTCGCCGCCGCACGGTCGTTGGGGGGGAAGGACGCCTGTCGAACGAGCGAAGGGGACAAACGGGTCGTCGTCGTCGTGGATGCAGACGTGTAACGGTGGGGGAGCCAGCCAGATCGGGACGCGGCACCCGGGACGGGGAGACGGGGACGGGCTCGGTCGGCTTCGGCTATTCGCCTTTCTGGTGTGGTGTGTGGGCCGGGGCGTGCGGTGCTGAACCGGGGACCAACGCAACGCAACCTCCCGTTGCATTGTAGTATTGCATCCGGTTCGATTCATGCGTTTGTTCGCGGCTTTTCCGTCGAGAAGATGACTTGTGATTGCGGTTCCACTAACGGCAATCAGGGTACCTTGGCTTGGAACTCCATCTTCTTCTTTTCTGACGTTGAGCTCCATCTCTTTTTTTCAGGGAGTGCCGGTTGCAATTGCATGAAAAGTGGTTATACCCAAACCAGATAATGCTGGTGTCACGAAATCTTTACAAATATGCGTAGTACTTACTAGCAAAGTATATGATGGATCAAGTCGGCATGATTGATGAAATAAATACACACACACCCCCAGATGAGAATTATAGGAGCCCCAACAGGAAATAAAAAGCGGAAGCCTGCTGTACGAGTTCAGTGATTACATACAGCTCACAGAAAAACGGTACGTACTTTTTTCTTCTACTACGTCTCTTTCGGCGAATCTGTATATTCTCTATCGAAAGAACACGGGGCAAGCAGCAAGAGCTAGTGAAATTCTTATGCTTCGTACACCTTGCACTCGTCCGTCTCGGGGTTGTCCTTGCAGAAGTCCTCCAGAGGGTCGCCGCTGCCGGCCGCCGCCGCGCCGGGCCACTTGGCCGCCACCAGGTGCGCCAGATCCACCACGCGTTGGCTGCACGTACGCACCCACCCAACCAAAAACAAATTCAGCAACAATGTGCCATCCATCCATGCACTGTATACATCGATCAAACTTGTTCTTCTTACCTGTACCCCCACTCGTTGTCGTACCAGGCGACGACCTTGACCATGTCGTCGCCCATGACCATGGTGAGCGACGCGTCGATGGTGGAGGACACGTCGGAGCACCTGAAGTCGACGGACACGAGCGGCACGTCGCAGACCGACAGGACGCCGTTGAGCGGGCCGTCAGCGGCGCTGCGGAACGCCGCGTTCACGTCGTCCGCCGTGATGCCCGTCTTCACGGTGTTGATCACCAGGTCCACCACGGACACGTTCGGGGTGGGCACACGGAGCGCGATGCCGTTCAGCTTCCCCTTCAGCTGCGGCAGCACCAGCGCCACGGCCTTGGCGGCGCCCGTGCTCGTCGGCACGATGTTCAGCGCCGCCGCACGGGCCCTCCGGAGGTCACGGTGGGACGCGTCCAGCAGCCTCTGGTCACCCGTGTACGAGTGCGTTGTCGTCATCGTCCCCTTCACGATTCCTGCATCATCGCATTAGCATTTTTTTTATTTATAAAAAAAACAGTCATGTACTCCAGATCGACTGTGGTGACCAGCAGGGAAAGGGAATGAATTGAACCAATAAGCTAGCTCTCACCGAACTCCTCGTCCAAGACCTTGACGAATGGCGCGAGGCAGTTTGTGGTGCAGGAAGCGTTGCTGATGATGTCGGCCACGCCGTGGTCGTAGTCGCCCTCGTTCACACCGACGACATAGGTCGGGATGTCGGCGCCCTTGGCCGGAGCAGTGATGATCACCTTCTTTGCGCCGGCCTGGAGGTGCTTGCCGGCGCCGGGGCCGTCGACGAAGACTCCGGTGCCCTGCACGACACAGGACACAGTTCAGTATTTCTGCGTCGGCGGCGAACGACGAAGCATGGGCATTGGGCAGGGCCTCTGTGTTAGTTAATTTTCTGTACCTCGATGACGATGTCAATGCCGAGCTCAGCCCATGGGAGCTTGAGAGGGTCCCTGCTGGAGACGATCGTGATGAGCTTGCCGTCGACGCTGATGGTCGTGTCGTCCACGATCTTGACGTCGGCCTTGAAGGTGCCCAGCATCGAGTCGTACTTGAGAAGGTGAGACGCCTGGAATCAAATTTTTTTCTGTCAGAATTCGTGGCAATTATTAAGCGTCTGAAGAATTCAGTTGACATGTATCTATCTTCACGTACGTTCCTGACGCCTCCGCTGTCGTTCACGACGATGACGTCGAGCGGGGAGTCCTCACGGCCGTGCCAGCACCGGAGGAAGTTCCGGCCAATGCGCCCGAAGCCATTGATGGCCACCTTGAGCTTCGCCTCAGCGGGCGCCCTCACGGCGTTCTCTCCGGTGGCCTGTGACAGGTTAACCAGGAATGAAGCAGGAATAATTCACGACCATTTCTATAGCGAGCGAGCGTGTCGAGCCTATTCGCTTGGCTTTTCAGCTTAAATCTAACCAGAACAGTGTTTTTCTCTCACAAAAAATCAAAAAATCAGTCAGCAGTGTATAAATCCTACCAAACGAACATGCCAACTAAATGAAGCTAAATCTTGCACGGATCAAATTTGGAAGTACAATTAGCATGTCAAATTCATCGTTTTGTGTGTGTGGGTGCTGCTGGGGGTGGGTTCCATGATACCACAACAGGTTTGTTTAATAGCCAAAGGGCATGTGCATGTAGTGTAATGGTTAGATGATCCTCGGTAGCACCTCGGGTCTTAGACTCTTAGCTTCTGGCGGACAGGACAACAAGATGTTTATGGTGACTTTCTTAATCTTGAAAAATTGCCGATTCAATATTCAAAGTTGTTTATATGGTAGAGTTTGTATGTGAGTGTTCAAAGTGGTGAGTGTATGAGTTGTATCATTTAATCCTAGAAATCAAGTTTTTTAATACATTGACACCATGTTGTGTTTCTTTAGAAAAAAAAACTAATAATTCCGGACTCTACAAACTTTACACAGCTAACTCTTACAAGGTTTTTCCACCGTAAATGATGGTTATCAAATAAAGGGAAAGTGTAATTGATATGATGTTGTTATTATGTGTCTTTAGCAAATGAACATATCAAAATCTATCATGCATCCAGCATATCAAACTCAGACATATATAGCATATGAGTAGCTCGCGCTAGTACTAATTTCGATTGTAAGCTGTACGTATGAACTAGTACTAGAGTAGAAGATGATTAGCAAATTCATGAAGATTGATGTATTTTGTTTAGTGCAAATTATTAACGGTCAGATATTCAGCAGTTCCAAGACTAGTACCTGCGTACACAGTGCTTTTTTAGCATATATATAAGCAGTACGCTGCAACTGCCGAGCCTGTTTGGTACAACTCAGCTCAGTTTTATTAGTAAAACTGTTTTTTTAGAAAATAGTTTCATAAACAATTCTTTAAGTGAAACCAAACTGTTTTGAAAAAAGTGTTTGACAAAATAGCTTCATAAAAAACTTTGTACATGGATATGAGAGAGTAAAGAGAGAGAAAGCTTAGATAAACTATTTTTTTTTAGTTTCATCTCACTTCATATCTTTGTTGAGTGAAAAAAAAAAAGTTTTATTTATGAAGCTGTTTTTAAAAAAGTGTTTGGTAAAAAATCAGCTAATAATAACTTTATAAAACTATTATAAGTTGTACCAAACAACCTTAATATAAACACCCTCTAGGTACACGGAAACTGTAGGAAGTCTTAGCTGAGTACGTATAACGTATGTACCTTGACGACGAGCTGCGCGCCAAGGACGTCGGTGAAGGACGCCTCCCTCGCGGCAGCGCTCACGGAGCAACATCCCGGCCTGAGCCCGGAGAAGTCGGCGAAGTCCACCCTCTGCACACCAACATTACCCATCATTAGAAATACAAAAAAAAAAAAAAACTGTTCAGGACATGTTTGGAACGTGAGAAAATTTTCTGTTCGTGTACTTTTTCCTACAAAATAAACTAATTTCTGTAAAATTTCTGCGTAATTTCTGTGAAATTCCTGTTCCTTACATGCCCTCGTTTCCGGCAGCTTATTTACCACGTACGGAGTATGGTCCACGGCATAGAAAGCAAGCTAGAAAGCGCGCACGCACGACGTACCTGCCTGGACGCCGCCCTGCTGTGCAGCCGTGCGCTGGTGGGGATGCGCGAGGCGGCGAGAGCTGCGTGGGTGGCCATGGCGCGCTGCTGCCGGATGCCGAGGGAGGGTAGCCAGACGGAACCGAGCCGGGCGGTGGTGCTCCGTATTTATGTGTGCTACCTGCCTAGCTGGCTGCCGGAGGGTCGTGGCCGCGCAGGAGGCAACGTGAGCCCGTGATCACTGCTTGCGCTTGTGGCCTCGGGGCGGCGGCCGGCGGGGGGATAAGGCGATTGCATGCGCCGCAGCCACCCGTTCGGGCGGGCGATATCCGATGTGTCGCGGCCTGCGCGGCGTTAGGGGAGCGGGCCGTTGTCCACGCTGTGCGTCGCTGTTGCTGTTTGTTAAGTTTCTTGTCTTTTTTTTGACATATTGATTGATCGGAACAATGTACGCCTCTCTTTTTTCTGTGACCTGTGTGACCTGTAGTTCTGGGGCCATCAGTACCAAGATGTGTTTGATCGAGTGATCAATATTTGTGCATGAAGGGCAGGGAGCTCGTTTGTGTCATTGCTCATAACCCTCATTCTTCAAGGATGAAAACTAGTACTTTGGATGATTGCTCACAACGTTTCCTTTCTCTAGCGCCGCTTGAATTCTTGTTTGTAACACCCTAAAATTTGAATTAGTAAATTAGGTTTGAATTTGAGTTTAATTTGCTTTAAATTGATTTATTTCTAGCAATTTTTGTGAACATGGAACTAAATAAATAAAACTTAAACAAATATTAAATGCTAGGGTTCAACATTGTTGTGCATTCATTCTCTTGCATATCTCCTTTGTGCTGTCTGGTTTTACAAAATTCAAAAGTTTTTCAAAATGGATTTGGGAAAATGTTTGCAAAACCAAAAGAAAGAAAAGAAGAGAAAAGAATTCTTTCTCTCTCTCTCTCAAACCAGCCCACACTCTTTTTCCCGCGCAAGCCGACTGCCCGGCCCAGCGTCCTCGGCCCAGTAGCGCGCCAGTAGGCCGCAGTCCGCAGGCCCGCTCGGCCTCGACCCCTTTCTCCCTTGTGCGGCTGACAGCACGGGTCCGCGCGTCAGCCCCTCCTCTTCCCTTTCCTCCAGTCGAGCCCGACTCGGACTCTGCTCGTCGCACCACGGCCGCAACCGCCTCCGTGTTTCTCCCGCGAGCAGGCGTATCCGTGCGGGATCCTATCCCTTGCCCAGCTATAAATAGACGGACCACGCGCCGCCTTTCCTCATCTACTCGCCTCGCCCTCGCCTCAAGCTAGCAGCAGCGCTGCCTCGCACCGCGTCCGCCGCCGAAGCAGAACGCCGCCGCCAAGCACAGCACCGCTCCATCGCCTCCGTGAGTTTCTTCGAGCCTCGAATCGTCTTCGCGAAGTCGCGGAACACCTCCCCTCTCTCTTTTCCCTTTCATTTACGCTCCGGTTGACCTTGTCGCCGTGTGCAGGAGTTCCGCTGCCGCTGTTCGTCGTCGGCGGCCATCCACGTCCATCATCGAGCCCTGCCTTTGTCCTTGGTGAGTTTGCCTCTCTCCGATCTTTCTCCCGGTGCTCTCGGATCGAAAAACCGAGCACCAGAACCCCCGGTCGAGTTGCGCCGGCGAGCTCGGGCTCGACCGCCCATGGCGCCGCTGTGAGGCCGGCGGGAGCCCTGTTCCCCGATGGGGATCCCCTCTGTTTTCCCCCCCTACTAATCTCACCCCTCCATCTCAGATCCAAGGGATCAGATCCATTGATACCCCTTCGCGGGATGTTTTGCTAAAGAGTCCCCGAGGTTTTCACAAATCAACCCGCCATCCTGATGTCAGATGCATTATCCGATTTTTCTCGATTTATTTTAATTCAATAAAGTTCAATCTAATTACAATATTGTCACTGTTTTAAAAACCCTATAATTTGCTCGTTTTAGCTCCAATCGTCCCGTTCAAGTTGCGTTAGATTCGTAATTTTATAATCTATCTAATGGTATAGTTTTCATCTATGTTAATCACTTTTTAAAATCAAGATTAGATTAATTCTTTTAATGCTTTAATCTTGTATAGTGAATCTTATTTAATCTATAATTTATTCGTTTTAGATCCGTTTAGCGTGAATTTCGCGTCTCTGTGATCGTAGTATAGTATAGATCTGTTTTATAATCTTTTCAAAACCTCTTTATTGTTTGGTGTAATGTTCTAATTATATCTTGGTTGCTTCGTGTATGATTGTTCGGATGATTACGTGGTGATGTTCATCGAGTACAGCCGGTGAGTTTTTCGGTGATCAGGAGTTCTTTGCAGCAGATCAGGACCACCAGGAGCTTTGTGATCAAGGCAAGTTTAACATGGGATCATCCTTATTACCTGTTCACCTTAATTCACCTAGTCATGATTGCATAGGTCTCAATTGATTCCTATTTAGATCTTTGCCATAGCTTGTTACCTTGTACCTTGTCACCTTGGGATACTATTGCATATGGGTAGATCTGCTATGCTTTATGAATTATGAGAAAAATCTTGACTAATGATATATGCAACAATGAGATAAATTTTGCTTTTGTAGCAACATGGAATAGGACACCATTGTAAGGTAAAAGCTAGGATAATAACGCAACCACAAGTGCTAACATGGCTCTGGTTTTAGTCAATTATGAGAGTTGGACTAGCATGTTTGTAGTTCGTGAAAGGCACCTTTGCCGAGCTGGTTATAGAGTATAACTTGTGTGGGGACCGTTGTGGGTGGTACCATCGGGGTTGAAGAATCATGGCCCTAGTTGGTTTCGGTGATTAACGACAATTGAAAGTTATTATGGCTAACGTGTGTTTTACAGAGGCTATGCGTAGCTTAGCCATGGTGATCAAGGAAAATGGGCTCTAAAGGTCATCACTTAGCTCCCAAGATGGATATCGTTTCGGTTGTTAAGGAGACATGATGAAGACCCTAGAATGATAGGCTAAGTGCCATAAGGAGATGAAGGGCACTTAGAATTAGATAGGGCTTCTCTTTTTACCTTTGACCGTACTATTAAGAGGGGTTGACACTAGTAGCTTGACTTAGGAAAGCTTCTTGTTTAGATGTGGTGCACACTTGACTTCCTTAGCTCTAAGCAAGCCTATGGTGACCGTAAGATAGCCTAGAACAACTTCCATGTTCATCGTGACGAAAAACGGAGTTGTCAAAATCATTTTCTGGGCGACGGACGCTCCTGGCAGGGGCGCCGGACGCTGTCCGACGCGTCGGACAAAGGCGCCGGACGCTGGGCGGTTGAGTCCACAGCGTCCGTCGGCCTTCCAGAGAGGTTGTTTTCTGGCTAAGTTTCTCAGGGTGGGTCGGACGCTGTCCGTCGGCCAGGCGTCGGACGCTGCGAAGAGCGTCCGTCGGCCTTCCAGAGAGGGTGTTTTCAAACCCTAGCCAGTTTTCCCGCGTTGGACGCTGTGGGTTTGGGGTCCCCTTGCCCTTTAGTTTGCGTCTGTCCTGGGAACAGGTGTCAGAACTAGCCGTTTTTGACAGGGGGCGTCGGACCCCTCCTCGCCCAGGCGTCGGAAGGGGTCCGCGGGCCCAGGGTCGGAGGGGTCCCTCGGGCCCCAATTAAAGAACAAAAAAACTAGTTTGTTGGGCATGCGACGGACCGTTTCCCTCGCCTAGTTTGACGGAAACGTCCGTCGCCAACTTAAAATGCCAGCCCGAGGGGAAATTTTCAAGGGTTATTTTTTTAGCCCCTCCCACTTCTCTCCCACCCTTTCCTTTGCTCATTTTTAGTTGCTTTTAGTTCGTTGAGAAGGTTGGGAAGAGGCAAGAGCCCCGAGAGAGAAAAGTGATTCGCCCAATCCCTCCATTTCCCCTCTCTAGTTCATCCAAGGTTCAAGTGTGATCCTTAGTTGTGAAACTTGAGTGAGCAAAACGAAGATGAGG